>OX456986.1:95136852-95144352 GCA_949752695.1 Melanostoma scalare
TATTATTATTATTATTATTATATTATTATTATTATATTATTATTATTATTATTATTATTATTATTATTATTATTATTATTATTATTATTATTATTATTATTATTATTATTATTATTATTATTATTATTATTATTATTATTATTATTATTATTATTATTATTATTATTATTATTATTATTATTATTATTATTATTATTATTATTATTATTATTATTATTATTATTATTATTATTATTATTATTATTATTATTATTATTATTATTATTATTATTATTATTATTATTATTATTATTATTATTATATTATTATTATTATTATTATTATTATTATTATTATTATTATTATTATTATTATTATTATTATTATTATTATTATTATTATTATTATTATTATTATTATTATATTATTATTATTAGTATTATTATTATTATTATTATATTATTATTATTATTATTATTATTATTATTATTATTATTATTATTATTATTATTATTATTATTATTATTATTATTATTATTATTATTATTATTATTATTATTATTATTATTATTATTATTATTATTATTATTATTATTATTATTATTATTATTATTATATTATTATTATTATTATTATTATTATTATTATTATTATTATTATTATTATTATTATTATTATTATTATTATTATTATTATTATTATTTTTATTATTATTATTATTATTATTATTATTATTATTATTATTATTATTATTATTATTATTATTATTATTATTATTATTATTATTATTATTATTATTATTATTATAAGAGAGTGTCTTTCCCAAAATGTGGAAAAAGCAGCGCCTGGTACTCATCAGCAAAGGAAAGGGTGACCCAGACCTTCCATCTTCCTACAGACCATTGTGTATGTTGGACACAGCTGGAAAACTCCTGGAAAAGATGCTGAAACCACGCCTGACTGCTGCAGTACAAAGAGCAGGGGACTTATCAGAAAGACAGCACGGCTTCAGAAGAGGCCGCTCCACAATCGGAGCTGTGGCAGAAGTAGTGAGGGCTACCCAAATCGCCTACCAGGAAACCACTACTCTCGGAAGATTGTTTTGCTGGCAACACTTGACGTGCGAAATGCTTTCAAACTCGGCCAGGTGGAAGGATATGTTAACAGCACTGCAGAACAAGTTCAGAGTCCCGGAATACCTACTGCAAATGGTGAAGGACTACCTCAAGGACCGAGAACTTATTTACGACACAACGGAAGGAACGAAAAGGAAAGAAATTACCTCAGGAGCAGCACAGGGATCCATTCTAGGACCGGACCTCTGGAATATACTTTACGACGATATAATGCGCATGGAGATGCCTGAAGACACCTTTCTAGTAGGGTATGCTGACGATATCGCCGCGGTGATTACTGCGAAAGACACTGAAAATGCGCAAAGAAAACTGAGCCAAGTCATGAGAAGAACAACCCTCTGGATGAGCGAGCACGGCCTAAGTCTGGCAACAGAAAAAACAGAGATAGTTCTACTGACGAGGAAGAGAACTCCTACACAAATTGAGTTCCAGGTCGGCAATGAAGCCATTAAGAGTAAGGACGCAGTAAAATATCTCGGGATCAGTCTGGATACAAAACTCACCTTCTGGCAACAGATAAGGACTGCAGCAGAACGAGCTTCTAAAATGACGATATCACTGAGCAGATTAATGGCAAATGTTGGTGGCCCCAGGGCTAGTAAGCGAAAATTACTGATGACAAACGACGCATAGCATTCTTCCTCTACGGTTGTGAGATCTGGGCAGATGCACTCAAACAAGTAAAGTACCGGAAGCAGATGTCTGCGGTTCAGAGATGTGGAGCCTTGCGAATAGCAAGCTCCTACCGAACTGTTTCAGAACCAGCTGTTCTCGTAGTCGCAGGAGTGACACCCATTGACCTCCTCGCAGCAGAACGAAAGTACATCTACGACAAAAAAGCGGTAATTGGAGCAGAAGCAGCAGCCGAGGAGGCAAAAGAGCTCACAAACCGAAAGTGGCAAGAACGTTGGAGCTCAGAGTGCAGAGGAAGATGGACGGAGCGACTTATTAGAAACGTGGCCAAATGGAATGAACGGAAACACGGTGAAGTGAACTACTTCCTCACCCAGTTTCTCACCGGTCACGGATACTTCAACGCCTTTCTCCACAAAATCGGGAAAACAGAGAGCCCAGCGTGTCAGTATGGAGATTCACCAAAAGACGATGCACTCCACACCTTCTTTATATGCAGCAGATGGAGTACACATCGACAAGAACTAGAGAGAAGTATTGGCCAAATTACTCCGGACAATATTGTCGAGAAAATGGAAGTAAGCGAACCAAATTGGAGTAAGATCAGTGCTTACATAGAAAATATTCTCCGAAAGAAAAAACGAGAAGAAGAATTGAGCCGGGAATCAGTTGAGCCCGCTATCTGATCCCGAAAGGGACTGATAACCCCCCTGAAGTAATACAGAAAGTAGTTCCAGGGGGGGGACTCAGGTGACCAAAGGGACTTTTGGTTTTTTTTAGCAGGTATACCTATTTAGGTAGACTTAGGTATTTAGGTATTTAGGAGAACCCTGCACACGAAGCAGCCACTGGGTCAACGCCAAGCTGCTTTACGGTTCATAATGAATTTTTTTAAACCATTTTAAACCCTATAGGAAAAAAAAAAAAAAAAAAAAAAAAAATTATTATTATTATTATTATTATTATTATTATTATTATTATTATTATTATTATTATTATTATTATTATTATTATTATTATTATTATTATTATTATTATTATTATTATTATTATTATTATTATTATTATTATTATTATTATTATTATTATTATTATTATTATTATTATTATTATTATTATTATTATTATTATTATTATTATTATTATTATTATTATTATTATTATTATTATTATTATTATTATTATTATTATTATTATTATTATTATTATTATTATTATTATTATTATTATTATTATTATTATTATTATTATTATTATTATTATTATTATTATTATTATTATTATTATTATTATTATTATTATTATTATTATTATTATTATTATTATTATTATTATTATTATTATTATTATTATTATTATTATTATTATTATTATTATTATTATTATTATTATTATTATTATTATTATTATTATTATTATTATTATTATTATTATTATTATTATTATTATTATTATTATTATTATTATTATTATTATTATTATTATTATTATTATTATTATTATTATTATTATTATTATTATTATTATTATTATTATTATTATTATTATTATTATTATTATTATTATTATTATTATTATTATTATTATTATTATTATTATTATTATTATTATTATTATTATTATTATTATTATTATTATTATTATTATTATTATTATTATTATTATTATTATTATTATTATTATTATTATTATTATTATTATTATTATTATTATTATTATTATTATTATTATTATTATTATTATTATTATTATTATTATTATTATTATTATTATTATTATTATTATTATTATTATTATTATTATTATTATTATTATTATTATTATTATTATTATTATTATTATTATTATTATTATTATTATTATTATTATTATTATTATTATTATTATTATTATTATTATTATTATTATTATTATTATTATTATTATTATTATTATTATTATTATTATTATTATTATTATTATTATTATTATTATTATTATTATTATTATTATTATTATTATTATTATTATTATTATTATTATTATTATTATTATTATTATTATTATTATTATTATTATTATTATTATTATTATGATTATTATTATTATTATTATTATTATTATTATTATTATTATTATTATTATTATTATTATTATTATTATTATTATTATTATTATTATTATTATTATTATTATTATTATTATTATTATTATTATTATTATTATTATTATTATTATTATTATTATTATTATTATTATTATTATTATTATTATTATTATTATTATTATTATTATTATTATTATTATTATTATTATTATTATTATTATTATTATTATTATTATTATTATTATTATTATTATTATTATTATTATTATTATTATTATTATTATTATTATTATTATTATTATTATTATTATTATTATTATTATTATTATTATTATTATTATTATTATTATTATTATTATTATTATTATTATTATTATTATTATTATTATTATTATTATTATTATTATTATTATTATTATTATTATTATTATTATTATTATTATTATTATTATTATTATTATTATTATTATTATTATTATTATTATTATTATTATTATTATTATTATTATTATTATTATTATTATTATTATTATTATTATTATTATTATTATTATTATTATTATTATTATTATTATTATTATTATTATTATTATTATTATTATTATTATTATTATTATTATTATTATTATTATTATTATTATTATTATTATTATTATTATTATTATTATTATTATTATTATTATTATTATTATTATTATTATTATTATTATTATTATTATTATTATTATTATTATTATTATTATTATTATTATTATTATTATTATTATTATTATTATTATTATTATTATTATTATTATTATTATTATTATTATTATTATTATTATTATTATTATTATTATTATTATTATTATTATTATTATTATTATTATTATTATTATTATTATTATTATTATTATTATTATTATTATTATTATTATTATTATTATTATTATTATTATTATTATTATTATTATTATTATTATTATTATTATTATTATTATTATTATTATTATTATTATTATTATTATTATTATTATTATTATTATTATTATTATTATTATTATTATTATTATTATTATTATTATTATTATTATTATTATTATTATTATTATTATTATTATTATTATTATTATTATTATTATTATTATTATTATTATTATTATTATTATTATTATTATTATTATTATTATTATTATTATTATTATTATTATTATTATTATTATTATTATTATTATTATTATTATTATTATTATTATTATTATTATTATTATTATTATTATTATTATTATTATTATTATTATTATTATTATTATTATTATTATTATTATTATTATTATTATTATTATTATTATTATTATTATTATTATTATTATTATTATTATTATTATTATTATTATTATTATTATTATTATTATTATTATTATTATTATTATTATTATTATTATTATTATTATTATTATTATTATTATTATTATTATTATTATTATTATTATTATTATTATTATTATTATTATTATTATTATTATTATTATTATTATTATTATTATTATTATTATTATTATTATTATTATTATTATTATTATTATTATTATTATTATTATTATTATTATTATTATTATTATTATTATTATTATTATTATTATTATTATTATTATTATTATTATTATTATTATTATTATTATTATTATTATTATTATTATTATTATTATTATTATTATTATTATTATTATTATTATTATTATTATTATTATTATTATTATTATTATTATTATTATTATTATTATTATTATTATTATTATTATTATTATTATTATTATTATTATTATTATTATTATTATTATTATTATTATTATTATTATTATTATTATTATTATTATTATTATTATTATTATTATTATTATTATTATTATTATTATTATTATTATTATTATTATTATTATTATTATTATTATTATTATTATTATTATTATTATTATTATTATTATTATTATTATTATTATTATTATTATTATTATTATTATTATTATTATTATTATTATTATTATTATTATTATTATTATTATTATTATTATTATTATTATTATTATTATTATTATTATTATTATTATTATTATTATTATTATTATTATTATTATTATTATTATTATTATTATTATTATTATTATTATTATTATTATTATTATTATTATTATTATATTATTATTATTATTATTATTATTATTATTATTATTATTATTATTATTATTATTATTATTATTATTATTATTATTATTATTATTATTATTATTATTATTATTATTATTATTATTATTATTATTATTATTATTATTATTATTATTATTATTATTATTATTATTATTATTATTATTATTATTATTATTATTATTATTATTATTTATTATTATTATTATTATTATTATTATTATTATTATTATTATTATTATTATTATTATTATTATTATTATTATTATTATTATTATTATTATTATTATTATTATTATTATTATTATTATTATTATATTATTATTATTATTATTATTATTATTATTATTATTATTATTATTATTATTATTATTATTATTATTATTATTATTATTATTATTATTATTTTATTATTATTATTATTATTATTATTATTATTATTATTATTATTATTATTATTATTATTATTATTATTATTATTATTATTATTATTATTATTATTATTATTATTATTATTATTATTATTATTATTATTATTATTATTATTATTATTATTATTATTATTATTATTATTATTATTATTATTATTATTATTATTATTATTATTATTATTTATTATTATTATTATTATTATTATTATTATTATTATTATTATTATTATTATTATTATTATTATTATTATTATTATTATTATTATTATTATTATTATTATTATTATTATTATTATTATTATTATTATTATTATTATTATTATTATTATTATTATTATTATTATTATTATTATTATATTATTATTATTATTATTATTATTATTATTATTATTATTATTATTATTATTATTATTATTATTATTATTATTATTATTATTATTATTATTATTATTATTATTATTATTATATTATTATTATTATTATTATTATTATTATTATTATTATTATTATTATTATTATTATTATTATTATTATTATTATTATTATTATTATTATTATTATTATTATTATTATTATTATTATTATTATTATTATTATTATTTATTATTATTATTATTATTATTATTATTATTATTATTATTATTATTATTATTATTATTATTATTATTATTATTATTATTATTATTATTATTATTATTATTATTATTATTATTATTATTATTATTATTATTATTATTATTATTATTATTATTATTATTATTATTATTATTATTATTATTATTATTATTATTATTATTATTATTATTATTATTATTATTATTATTATTATTATTATTATTATTATATTATTATTATTATTATTATTATTATTATTATTATTATTATTATTATTATTTATTATTATTATTATTATTATTATTATTATTATTATTATTATTATTATTATTATTATTATATTATTATTATTATTATTATTATTATTATTATTATTATTATTATTATTATTATTATTATTATTATTATTATTATTATTATTATTATTATTATTATTATT
>OX456986.1:95146852-95256852 GCA_949752695.1 Melanostoma scalare
GGCGAGTTTATGTCCCTCATAGAATGGTGCTGGATCATCAGAATTCAAAAAATCAGAGTTCTTTCGTATTTTTTACCAGGTAAAGTCGAGGAGGTTTTTTGAAATTTAAATTTTTCATTTTTTTGGAAAACTTTGAAGGGAAAAATGAGGTTTTTCATGAAAGAAATCGCTTAATTTGGTATAGTAAAATAGCCCAACAAATTTGAAAAAACTCTTCGTCACTACCTTGTAAATTATTGACAGAAATTGTGTTCATTTTAAAAGGATCGGTGCAGTGGTTTTGAAGTTATGAGCGCAACCGACTTTTAAAAACTGAGTAGGGGGAAAAACACTTCAAAGTTTTGAACACTAAAAAAAAAAACACAAAGCTTTGTCAACTTTGCTCCAATCCACTGGATATTTTGACACAATAATCTTAAAATATTAGCCATTCGCAAACAAAAAAAATCTTGAGAGGTGTCAAGGGACACCCAAATGGAACGAAGCTCCTTTCGATTAATTTTATTTACAAAAAACCTGTATACACTCAACAAAAATAATCGTCGCGAGACCATACTGTTCAATGCGAAATAGAAATGAAAGCATCTGGCTTGCTTTCTATAAGAGAGAGAGAGAGAGAGACAGAGAGAGAGAGAGAGACAGACAGACAGAGAAACATGCGACGCCGCACAGCTTACAATAGTTTACTATAGCAAAAAGTGCCGTGACAACTTTTCGTAAGAGTTTTTTCCGTCTAGCCCCCTTTCACAACGCGCGATAAGGAACTTCGTTCCAAAAATTTAATTGCGTTACAAACATTTTACAACAAACATTTTGTGACCTAGTTTGCAAAAATATATTTGGTATATATTAAAAATCAATATTCGGAAACATTGAAATCAGAAGAAACTATCATTGATTCTTAGTTAGATTTTACTTCAAATAGATTGCAAAACGCAAAATATAAACAAATCATACATGTCATACCAATGGGTATACCACTTTCCCCCAACATAGCTGACTTGACATTAGATTACCAACTCGATGAATATTTCACCAGAATAGAAAATCAAGACGCATTTCCAAGTATGTATGTAGATTACGTTCTTTCGGTAGTAAAAAGCCATGAAATTGACAATATGCTACTGATCATAAATGGTTTTCACACAAAAGTCTGGTTTGCCATACGGCGTTGCCGAAGTGGCACCATTGTGCCAATTTGGTACCCTTTAGTCTCGATTGGCACCTTGGCACCTTTACTGCCCGAACACAATGGTGTAGCTGTAGCTGTAGTACGTCGCGCTGTCAAAATCGAAAGTAGGCAAATGCCATAAGAGTGAACACAATGCGTAGTAGTAGCTGTAGCGGTAGCTGAAGCTGTAGTACAAGTTGACTCAACTTCAACTTTTGGGCGCGCTGCAGCGCTACATTTTGACGTTTCACAAAGAAAAAAAAACAAAACAAAGCAAAATGGCTCAGCAAAATTGACATCTTGCGCTACACCATTGTGGACGAGCTGTGCTACATTCCTCAGCTGCACTCTGACTTTTAATTTGACAGCGCGGCGTACTACAGCTAGAGCTACACCATTGTGTTCGGGCAGTTAGCTCTCATTTGGCACCTTAAGAGCTTGATATATTTTAATGAAGAAAACTTAATAAAGTCACTCAAAAAAGACTCAAAGGCATGTTTGTTTTTTTTTTTTTTCAAGTAGTGAAACATACATATTGTGTGTGTGTGTGTGTGTACTTATTCATGCCCAAATAATCGCAATGATAAAATTTATGGGAAAGTATTCGTTTTTTGTGTTTTTAAATATCTCTCTACCTTTGGGCTGGTGGCACCCAGTTGGCAACTTTGGTTCCCGAAAATAGGTCTTTAAAAATTTTACTGCGACAACGTTGCCGCTGTAGCCGTATACCGTGGAGGGGGAATAAAACAGTGCGATAGCGTTCTTAGACGTTAAGATCCATCGCGAAAAGAATGTCCTTTCTTTCAACTGGTTTCAAAAAGAAACAGCATTTGCAAGACTCATCAATTTCCATTCCACCCAGGGCTTAAAAAAAAGTAATGTTTCTAATTTTAATAGCAAATTGCTATTAAATTAACATTAAATGATACTAAGTTCCAATCTGAAAACAAAGCAATAGTGACAACGATTCCTTTACACAAAACCTTCGCAAAAGCAATTATTAAAAGTTTAATTTCCGATCGTAGCATATGAAAATCCGTAAACCAAAAACGGAAACTGAAAAAAAGACTGATGTCGTATTTCTATAAAATACACTATAAGGGCAATGAATCAGAAAACTGTGAGCTTTGCTACATGGGAACCACAAAACAACTTTTAAGTAACAGAACTGCTAACCACAAATCAGACCGAAAACTAAAAAACACAACCGTTACGGGAAAAAATTGAAACAGACTTCAAAATCTCTTTATATGAAAAATTATTATTTATCACAAACGATTTGGCTGTGAAAAGTTCTGAATTTAAAAAAATATAAAATGAAAAACATGGGGGCAGATAGGGCTCCAACAGCTTGAAAATTGTTTTCAATTGCAATCATAGCCTAAATTATGACAATTACGAAAGATTTGATTTAGAGCTTTAAAATTTATCAGCATTGCTTCCTAAAAATATATTATGTACAACGCAATTGGTTTGTCAACTAATTTTTCGAATATGAAAATGAACTTATTAAACTCGGATGTTGGCTATGTAGGTAAATCTTAAGTACTTATGGTTAAGTAAATGACAATGCTTAGCAGAAAATTTACCTGGATAATGCAAGTTTATTGGGAGCGCATGCATAAAAGTTTTTAAAAGAATCAGATTAAGGATGCCCGCTTCAATTCCTATATCATAATCAAAAGGGAATGGATAAAACATGTATTTGTTTCTGCAGCAAGTCTTCAGGATGCTGATTTATCCAATACGGGTCTTAGTTTTTGTGAACTGCAACAACTTTATGTTTCTATTGCTGACACTCGACACGTAAAATTTTACTATAGTAAAATTGCGAGTCCTTAGATTGAGACCTCTCCATAATTTCAATGCATAATATAAAATTCCAAGGAACGCAAGTTTTTATCCCAAATTTTATTTTCGGGACTTATGTCCCATCTAAGTGAGACATAAGTCCCAACTTCGATTTGGGAGTTATGTCTCACTTAGATGGGACATAAGTCCCAAAAATAAAAGTTGGGACTTTTGTCCCTCCGAATATACTTTTTACAAGCTAAGACATTTTTTTCAGAAGCCCTTCTGAAAAATTGTCTGTGTTTTTCTCAAATTCTTAAAGATTCTTTTTTCAAAAAGCAAACTTACTACTCATTAGAAAGTAGAGACATGGTTTTCCGGAATAAGGAGATCTTATTTTACTTTTAGAATTTATTAAAAAAAATTAATTTAAAAAAGAAATTTAAAAAATTTTGAATTCCGTTTTGACGCTCTATTCGAAATATGTTGTAAGGGCAGCGGGCGATGGAAAATGTTTACTTCAACTATTGCTGACGTATTTGCACATATAGTTCCTCCGACTTTCTACTCATTAGAAAGTTGAGATATGGTTTTCCGGATTTTTTAATTTTATTTTCTCAAATACTCAAAAATTCAAATTTTTTAAGTTTCTTTTTTAAATTAAAATTTTTTACTAACTTCTACAAGTAAAATATTATCTCCTAATTCCGGAAACCCTTATCTCAACTTTCTAATGAGTAGAAAGTCGGAGGAACTATATGTGCAAATACCTCAGCTATAATTGAAGTAAACATTTTCTATCGCCCGCTGGATGGAATATAATATTTCGAACAGAGTTTTTGAATCGGTATTCAAAGAGTATATATCAATTCTGAGATTATCTAGAGGTTATTGGTTCCATTACCTAAAATCACTTGAGAGAAAAAGGTGTCCAAGGACCAACAACTTTATGGCAAGCAAAAATTGTTTGGTTGCCTAGTAGAAATGTACAACGATTTACTAAGCTCTATTCCTGAAAAGTTGGGACTAATGTCCCATCTTCAACGGAAAAAAGTTGGCACTTATGTCCCGATGGCGTGGGATATAACTCAAAAATCAAAGTTGGGACATATGTCTCACTTAGATGGGCCATAAATCCCAAAAATAAAAGTTGGGACTTATGTCCCTGGGAATTATGTCCCTACAACGTGGGAAAATTGGAGAAAATTAACCAAACAGTACTAAAACACCACCTATTGTGAACTAACCGGGAAAAAAATTACAACTTGACAGAATAAAAGTGTCGCAATAAAAGTGTCTTTTCTGTTTTCATTTCGCGGTCGCTGTTGGTTAATTGGAATTTTGGTAAGTTTATTTTTCTATCATTATTATATTAATCTTGAATATCTACAAGCAATCTGATAGTTTTCTAAGTTTTCAGAATAGTATACAACATTTCAGAATACTATGCAACCTATAAAAGGTAAAGAAATCCAAGGAAAGCTCAAAATATGCGCAAACGATGCTTTAAGAGTGTAAGAATATTGGTTCAAGAATTTTTCTAATGAAAAATGTGTGTGCTTTCATTTTTTTAGTTCTCATGTAGTCAACGTTGTGCATCTATTTGCCGCAAATCCGCCAAGTAAACTGAAAGAAGGCAATCCAGTTACTTTGACGCTAAAAATTAGTGTCTAACTAAAGTCGACAAGGGATCAAAAAAATGGTTTTATTTCAGTTTGGCGTAAAATTAGAAAACAAACGCAGTTAAAGCGATGCTCAGAATCGGGGAATTGTGGCCCCAAATGGGCTACTTCACAACCAAATTGTAATGCCTGAAACCAACAATATTGACGAGATTTATTTGGCTAAAGCTTCTCTAGAAGAATTGTGTAATGATCTGATAACATAACAGACCATTCTTGTTCGAAATTAACAATATCTTTTTTCAGAAATTCGTTGACTTTCGAGAAAAGATATAGCATCGATCCGCATCGAAATAATGACCCATCAACGATTTTCCTGTTCATCATTCGTGTTAACACCGGTTGCGATAAAGCGACCCAAGTCACTCAATATATTCAGAGGAATTTTTATTTTAATTACCGCTGTCCAGGGAGCATTGTGCAACAATGAACAAGTGTAAGAATCAAAGTGTAGTATTGGTTACTCTTTGCGCCTGAAATCGGTTATGCCTCGCTTTTATGGAGCAATTTTATTTTTCGTTCCGGATTATGTTCAATCCCAAAAAAACGTGTGAAGTCAAACGCCGCATCAAAGCAAAGGTATCTTTCGAAAAGCTTACATCTGGAGATGTTTCAATAGGGAAACGGACACAATCCCGAAAAAACTGTCCCCGAAAAGTCAAAATCACGAAAAAACATAATCCAGAAACAGACTTTCCCCGAAAATTCAAAATCCCGAAACAGACTTTTCCCGAAAACTCATAATCCCGAAAACATCAATCCCGAATGGCCAAAATCCCGAAAAAAATCAATTTTGAAAAAAAAAAATTTTTAACCAAAACTATTTTTTAAATGGCGTATTTATTTCAACAAAAACAAAAACAGCAAATTCATAACATAAATATTAAATTCAAAACAAAAATACTAACAGCAACAATTAAAATAACCTTATGTTGTAAGCAATTCCTCTGAGATAACGGAACAACATTATGAACAATGATAACACTGATACTTACTCCAGGTAATCATTCCAATAAACTGATTTCTTCTTACACGTGACGACCAAACTGGGTTGGGGACATAATCCCGATAAAACTTTTCCCGAAATGCCAAAATCCCGAAAATCCATAATCCCGAAAACCCACAATCCCGAAAATCTAAAATCCCGAAAACCCACAATCCCGAAAATCCATAATCCCGAAAACCCACAATCCCGAAAATCCCGAAAGGTTTTCCCGAAAAACGATATAAAATGAAAAATTTGCGCAAATTTTTCATTTTATATCGTTTTTCGGGAAAACCTTTCGAGATTTCTATTTTGCATTAATTTGATATAAAAATATGTTTTTTAAAGTTTGGTCGTCACGTGTAAGAAGAAATCTGTTTATTGGAATGATTACCTGACGCACTCATTGCTCTTCTTGGAGAAGAGCAAATCAGAGTGAAGAACACTCTCGAAAAAATAATTTTAGGTCAAGAAATAAAAACAAGGAGACGGTACAAACTAAAAGAAAACGAATAAAAAAAATTTATGGTGAACGCAGTGAGCGGTCTCACGGAAATTATCTCAGAGGAATTGCTTACAGCATAAGGTTATTTTAACTGTTGCTGTTAGTATTTTTGTTTTGAATTTAATATTTATGTTATGAATTTGCTGTTTTTGTTGAAATAAATACGCCATTTAAAAAATAGTTTTGGTTAAAATTTTTTATTTTTCAAAATTGATTTTTTTCGGGATTTTGGCCATTCGGGATTGATGTTTTCGGGATTATGAGTTTTCGGGAAAATTCTGTTTCGGGATTTTGAATTTTCGGGGAAAGTCTGTCTCTGGATTATGTTTTTTCGGGATTTTGACTTTTCGGGGACAGTTTTTTCGGGATTGTGTCCGTTTCCCGACCAAACTTTAAAAAACATATTTTTATATCAAATTAATGCAAAATAGAAATCTCGAAAGGTTTTCCCGAAAAACGATATAAAATGAAAAATTTGCGCAAATTTTATAACACGATTCCTATCGTCATACCTTTTAAAAAGTGTCCCTTGTTCGTAGAAAAAACCAGCAACATAAGTCTACAACTAAGCAGTCAACAGCCTATCCTTGGCCTTGCCCATACGTACAATGTTCTTCAAGCACTTTTAAATTTGCGAGATACACACACAATACACAAAGCAAACACAAAACACAAAGCATTGAAAATCGCCGCGCAGAACATATTCTGTGTTTGTCCCTGTCTTTCCTTCGATATACTTCCACCCCGGTGCCTCCCTTTTCAATACACGTTCTCTTATTGAAAAAAGTAAGACGATAATTTTCGTCTTACTGCAATTTCTGCTTGGAAAAAATAATACAGTTTTCGCCTTAGAGTTATGTACGGCGAATTCGGTTTTGTTGTGATGTTTTTTTTTTGTTCTACTGATCATTGTTTTGAATTATTTGCAAGTTTAAAGTGAATTTCAACCTAAATGACTTAAAGTATAGAAAAATCGGCTTCGATTAATCCACGTTTGGAATTTAAGGTACCTTCTGTTTATTCCTTATTAATAGACCTCGGATTTTGCATATTTGCATATTTTTCATCAGATTGATACCAAACCTTGGTACTTAGACGTTTTGTCGTTCAAATAGAAAAAATTTCAATGCATATTGTAAATATGCAAAATATATGCGAAAACATATGCGAAAAAATATGCTGAAAATATGCAAAACTTATGCAATATATGCAAAATATATTGTGAGGTTGCTTTTTGTCAAAGGCTGAGGTATGCTCATCGGATCCAGAGTCTTCCAAAGAAGCAGCAAAACTTTAGATTATTGAAGCTAGTTTATTACCGATATTATAAATAGTTTTGGTTTAATACATTTCATACAATGTTTTATACTCGTATTTCTAATTTAAGTTTCTATTTCAAAGTCTTCATTGATGAGGGCAGATTTCCCTCCTCTTCGGGTGAAGCTTTACTTGGGGTTCGGCTGGGATGTGGTCTAGTCCGGGATTCACGACCAGATTCTTGGATTGGTCCTTGTGCCAGTCGGATGATGATCTCCTGTCCTGGGTTGGTCTTGGGCCACGTGGATTATGGTTTTCTATCTGGGGTTATGTGCTTCCAGCTCTTGGGCTCGGATTAGGAGTAACGCTGGGTTCTGGGCATCTCTCTCTTGGTAACGTAGATTCTGTAAGGATGCTAGGAAGAGGGAGTTAATGGTTGCTCTGAGATAGCAGGAGCCACTATAGATTCACAACGAGATAGCGTTGGACACTATGGATTCACAACGAGATAGCGTTGGACAATATAAATTCACAACGAGATAGCGTTGGACACTATGGATTCACAACGAGATAGCGTTGGACACTATGGATTCACAACGAGATAGCGTTGGACACTATAAATTCACAACGAGATAGCGTTGGACACTATGGATTCACAACGAGATAGCGTTGGACACTATAAATTCACAACGAGATAGCGTTGGACACTATGGATTCACAACGAAATAGCGTTGGACACTATAAATTCACAATGAGATAGCGTTGGACACTATGGATTCACAACGAGATAGCGTTGGACACTATAAATTCACAACGAGATAGCGTTGGACAGTATTTACTCACCCAGTCTTGGTTCCTGAACTTTACTTCTGCGCTGCCGGTACCGGAATCCTACTCTTGCTCGAGTACTAGGATGATGAGTTCCTAATTTGTCCACTTGCCGGGACCAGAACTGATTTTCATGTTTTTCACTGGTACCCTTATACACCTTTTGGTAGTAAGTGAATGTGAGCTGTATCAGTCAACGAAATGCTACTCCACGTGGAGTCAATGGCAAGCTACTGGTGGTGTTGTTGCTATATGTTATGGTCACTATTATCATTGTCTGTGTTGGTAAATGCCAAATTCCACTGGCATCGGAGTTGTTGGTGGTTTATTTTGCTGTTGTTTTGTTTTGTAGGAGCGAATATGTAATGGGTCATTACAATATGCAAGCTGATTCCATCGAAGAATCGAATTCCACTTGTTTAGTATTAAAGGTAAGCAAAACAAAAGAATATTTTTCTTCGTTTAAAAACAATCATTGAGAAGCATGCACCATTTTCTCTTGTCCAACGCTTACCGCAAGCCGGACTTACAACCACATTAAAGTTTTTGTTGTTGTTACGCAACAGCAAAGTGCACCCAAAAACCTTTTTATTGAAAGCAAGCGGGCCATTAAAATTTTTCGTCAATTCCATTTAGCAAAGTAAAATTTTTTAAATATATAAGGACGAAAAATTTACACTTTATAAAACGAACGGATAAAAATTGAGTATAAAACAGCTTCAATATGGAAAAAATCAAGCAAAAGTAACCGGACAACTCCAAAAAACTTTTTTACTATAAACCGTTTTGTTTTTAGAAACAACTCAAAACTATTTAAAGATAAAATGAATTATCTTCAATATTTATTTGTTTGCTAAAAGTAGACAAAAACTGCTACGATGCCTTGCTCAAATAAAAACGTTAGAATGAAATCGTCAATAATTTATTAGTTGATACTATACTTTTTTACTATGGTGTGCTAAAACTCTGTACCTATAAAGTGTTATTTATGTAAGCGCTATGTTTACTAACAAAAATTACATTTTCGATCTCAAAGATCTAATTTTATATTTCATAGTCGGCTTTTCCATTAGTTTTTATAAAACAAAATGTGAATGAAATTTTGTACCTGTAAATGTAAATATCATTGATGATTGGCCATAGGATGCCTTTCTTGTTATTGTTTTTTTTTTTTTTTTTTTTTTTTTTCAAGTTAATTTTTTTCACACCAAGATTGTTTATGAACAAAAAAAACTCTTGTGATGCATGCATTCCTAAATTTACCCTTATAAAATAAGTAAAATTTAATTGTTAACATTGAAAACTGACTTTGGTTCTCATACCAATTTCTATAGGATTTAAACAAAACGCTTGAATATTGAAATGTCGTACGTGCGTTCACTTTGTCGTAAGTGTATGGGATGGAAACAAAAGCTTATTTTGGTGGCGTATACGACAAACTCAATTTGGGTAAAGAGCTTTATAATTTGAAAACCAAAACAGCTAGGACATTTCTGAATACATAAATAAAAGAAAGATACTCCACACAATATATTCTAATTAAAAAAAAGAACTACTTAATCGCTTCGTTCTTTTTTATATTAACGTAAACCTTTAAATGAGATTTCCCAAAATCGTGTTTTTGAGAGATACGACAAAACAATTCTCGGGCGACGATATGTCTTGCATATTTTGCATATACTTTGCATATTTTTTGCATAGTTTGCATATATTATGCATATGCATTTCATGCAAATATGCAAAAAAAAATTAAAATATGCGTATCGTTTTCGACTCTATTTTCAATGAAGTGAATTTTGTTGTAATCAGATTTTCGCTATCTAACCCCTTCAAAAATATGCAAATATGACCTCGGAGTCTACTTATTAATTTGTGTAGGAGCCATTCCATATGAAAACGGTTTTACTATTGATATTTTAGGCACAGGACTACTTCAAAAATGGCAAAAATGTATATAAAATGTGTTGATTTCAAAAGGATCAAGTTTCTAAAGCAACTCAAATATCTTAAACCTTTTGATTGATTTGAAAAGAATGCTTTATCAGCTTTAAAATGACACCTTAATTGTCCTAATCGCTTGAATACAGACAATTTAATAGTGCAAAGTCTGAAGCCCATAAAATCGCTATGTTCGGTTCTTTGAGTATGGCTGGAGGGGAGAGGAAAATTACAAAAAAAAATCATTTGACGATTTCGTATTTCGATAGCAAAGGAACATTTCTACAAAGTTTGAGCAAAATCGGAGGTATAGCAACATTTCGGATTGACCGTTTTCATATGGAATGGCTCGTAGCTGATTCATTTTTCTCGACTTACCATTTGAAAATATCCACGCCACGCCACTGCCAGGGGCGCACGCAGAAAAATTTTTCGGGGGGGGGTTTTGAAAAAATTAATTAAATATGAACGAAAAATTTGTTTTAAATATTTTTATGCTTCTTTTATACTCTGTATTGATTTGTATAAATACTCGTACATTGCTAGGAACAATCCTAACTAATATTATAAATGTGAAAGTAGCTCTGTCTGTCCAGCTTTCTATGTTACCGTCTCCCGCCCAAACTACTGAACCCATTTGAATGAAATTTGGTACAGAAATAGTCTAGAACTTGAGGAAGGAAAAGGACACAGGCTATGCATTTTATCCCTATATTCTCATGAGAACGGGAACGTATACAGGAACCTAGAAACTACAGCACCGATTTTAAAAATTCTTCCACCGTTTGAATGCCTCACTATCTTCTAGTAACATCAACTTTAACTCATCCGCATATTCCTATAGGAATGGGAGTCCTTACTACTATAATAAGTACGAAAGAAGCTCTGTCTGTCCGTCTTTCTATGTTACCATCTCCCGTCCAAACCACTGAATCGATTTAAAAAAAATTCTATACAGAGATTATCTAGAACCTGATGAAGGACCTAGGATGCATTTCATCCGAATACTCTCACGGGAACCGGTCCTTACTGATATTATAAATGCAAAAGTAGCTCTGTCTGTTCGTCTTTCTTTGTCACCGCCTCCCGCCCAAACAACTGAACCAATTCAAATGAAATTTTATACAGAGGTAGTCTAAGACCTGAGGAAAGGCATAGATTTTATGTTTTATCCCAATTCTTACGGGAACGGGAACAAAAAACGAGAACTTAGAAACTACTGCACCGATTTCAAAAATTTTTCCACCTTTAGAAAGAATGCTACACTATCCCGAGCGAGTAACATGAACTTTAACTCATTCCCATATTCCTATGAGAACGATCACCATATTCCCACGGGAACGGGAGCCGTTACTAATATTCCAAAAATTTCAAAATTAAATCTGTCTACTTTTTTTCTTTGTTCCATTATTCCCATTGGAACGGAAGAACTTACGGCAAAACAATTATATGTATTTTGCAAAATTTGAAAAAAGTAAGAAAATCGTGTGCAAAAATGTACTTAAGTAAAATTATATAACAATAGGTTACTGGAAAATTAAAAATTCTGCCGAAAGTCACGCTGTTGAAGTCGCGGGCACAGCTAGTATTTTATATAATAAAATCAATGTGCCTTGGAACCTTTGCCCTTTTTTATATTTATAACGTCCTCTTAGTCAACCTCAGGTGGCCAGGGACATAAGTCCCAGGAACAGGTGAAGCGCAATAAAAGTCTGCTATTCCATGAAACTCTAGCCTCTCCCTTTTCAAGACCGTTATGCGTTAGCAAATAACATCCTGCTCGAGGTGCCACTGGAACTTGCTTACGCAATAACCGAACATAACGGATCTAGACCAGTAAAGGTCGATAAACAATCCTCAAGCCAGTGGTTGAACAGCGACGCCGAAGGCTGAATGGCTAAGGAGCTCTTAGTCACTAGTTGCGAACTCTGGATACCTAGGCAAATCCAGTTTAAATTGTAAGTCCTTTACGTTGGCATAGGGCTCTGCCAATGGTGACCTCCTTTCCCTATTACTCGTGGCTACAAAAATTGAAAATATAAATAAAAATTTTAAAGAGAGTGATGCTGCTCTAAGTGCATCCACACCAGTGGAGACAGGTCTTGACGACCTTCCACCTATTGGTTCTTTGGAGGAGGCGAAACTTCTTAACGAAGCTGCCCCTTCAACACAGTCTGATCAAACGATCAAAACAACCCAAAAATTGCGCGTCAAGCTTTGTGGAGCTGCTCGCAAACGCTTTAAATTCCTTCTGGCTAGCGGCCTTAACGAAGCCGAAGCCAGGGAAAGAGCCAGAACGGCCGTTCTAAAGGGAGAAAAAAGGAATCGCTCTGAATCCTTCCCTAGGGACACAAATCGTGCCAAAATGGCAAAACCCAACACTGCTCACAAGCAGAGGTCTGTTGATGTGCCTTCCACATCAAATCCGCCTCCAAATAAAAAAACAAAATAGAGCAACAAAATTTTAAGCAAGCGCTGGAGAGTTACAAAATAGGTATCCTTGCCTCAGACTACCCGGTAACGCTACTTAACACTGACCAAATGACAGTAGTGCAAGACACCATCTTTGGTTTGATTTGTAGCCAAAAGACAGGGGATATCAGCCCCAAATTCTTTGGTACCAATTTCAGACCAGGATGGCTTGTCTTCAACTGCAAAAATAAGGTCACGGCTGATTGGCTAAAAGGCGAAATTCCAAAATTAAAGCCTTGGGAGAATGCCTCACTGAAGGCGGTTGAAGAGGAAGAAATTCCCAAAAACCAAATTCTGGTGGGCCATTTCCCCGTTGGCCCTACATGCACGAACGAGCAGATTCTCACTGCGATCAAAGTCCAGAATGAGGGTCTCCCTGAATGGAGGGTCATAAGAAGAGAAGCCAAAGGTGCCGCCTCTATTCTTACCTTTTCGGTGGACCATAAATCCGTGGCTCTACTGAAAACCAAAAAAGACATCATAGACTTTAGGTTTGGCGATGTTCAACTCCGCCATCCTAAAGCCCCTCACAAAACTGGTGCCCCCAAACCCCCACCTAACTCCCCTGTCAAGACAGCCTGTTTGACTCTGACGACAGGTAATAGTGCTCCACCGCCTTCACCAACGTCAGATCTACAAAACAGGCTGACAGCTCCAGCAAACCCAGTTCCTCCCCCCCCCCCCAGTTGCTAATGCCACAACTACCTTGCCAAAGGAGTCAGCCGTAAGGCCTTCCTTATCAAAAGGTACCTCTGGCAATGCAACAACAACTCCCCCCTTCCCTGCTCAACAACCGTCGCCAAAACAACAACAAAATGCGAAAACGCAACACCAGCTGCAAAAAGCAGCACAGCCAGATTCATGGCTCAAAAACGGAGCCCCAGGCTCAAAGGTAAAGCTCGGCAGAGGCTATTAAAAGCACCGGCGAGCTTTACCTCAACACCCAAAACAAAATGAATTACACCACCCTAAAATTCCTGCAGATAAATCTCATGCACGCCAAAGCTGCCTCAGCTGCGGCAAGGAGGGAATTTGTCAAGCAGGATCTGGACTGCTTACTAGTCCAGGAACCATGGGTGGTAAGAGGCCAAATAAAAGGCCTTCCAACACAATCGTGTAAGTTAATATACGACAACACGCAACTCCAACCACGAGCTGCGCTTCTTATCCATAAAAGAACTAACTTTCTTCCCATTCCAGAATTCATCACAAATGATCTCGTTGCGGTACTAGCTGAGATCCCCACGGCAAGAGGCTTACAAAACATTGTAATAGCCTCAGCCTACTACCCGGGAGATATTACCTCCGCACCACCTGAAGAGGTAAAAAAACTCGTTAGCTACTGCAACGCAAGGGGAAGACAGCTACTACTTGGTTGTGATGCCAACGCCCATCACACCATATGGGGTAGCAAAGACATAAACAAATGAGGTGAGTCCCTTTTAGATTTTCTTATGCACTCAAACTTAGACATTCTAAATAAGGGAAATGAACCTACTTTTGTCACCTCCACTAGGAAAGAAGTGTTGGATATGACAGTGGCAAGTTTTGCCATAGCCAACAACATTCTCAATTGGCATGTCTCGAAAGAGATATCATTCTCGGACCACCGGCACATCAGATTTGGTCTGTCAAGGCCGAATCACAACAATATAGAAAACAATAGGGTACCAAGACACACGGACTGGAATCTCTATACAGAGACACTTCGTTGTGAATTTGAACCATCCTATCCAAACATTGACTCTCCTTATCAACTTGAAAGGGAAGCAACACGCTTAAGCTCCCAAATCACAATCGCATACGAGTCTAGCTGTCACATTAGACAGACCAACTCAAATCGCGATGTTCCCTGGTGGAGCAGTGAGTTGGAGAAGTTAAAAAGAAAGCTTCGTAAGATGTTCAATAAAGCTAAACGAACCAATTCGTGGCGCGAATATCGAACAACTTTAACGACTTACAACTCGATGATAAGAAGGCAAAAACGACTTACCTGGAAAAACTTCTGTGAAAGTATCGATAACTTGCCTTCTTCAATCAGAGTTCAAAAAGTTTTAGCTAAAGATCATAACAACGGTATTGGTCTCTTAAAAAAATCGGATGGTAGTTTTACCCAAAGTTACAGTGAAACTCTGAGCCTACTTTTGGCCACTCATTTTCCTGACTGTATACATACCACTGATCAATCTCTAACCACAAATGTGAGTTACACTACACCTAATAGCACAACAAGAAGTCTAGCTAGAAAAATTTTTAACGAAGACTCCATCAAATGGGCAATATCCTCACAACAGCCTTTCAAGGCGCCCGGGGAAGATGGTATCTTTCCTGCTCTCTTGCAGTATGGAATTGATACCATAATCTGCTCACTTATACTTATCTATAGATCCACTTTTGAATTAAGCTACATCCCTCAAACCTGGAGAAAGGTGAGAGTAGTATTCATACCAAAAGCTGGCAATAGATCAAACTCAGACCCAAAATCCTTCAGACCAATCAGTCTCACATCCTTCTTTCTAAAGGTCATGGAAAAAGTGATTGATTTACACATTCGCAGTACGGCCTTAATAGCAAATCCTCTCAATGCTAACCAATTCGCTTACCAAACTGGTAAGTCCACTGTTACAGCTCTCCATCAGCTGGTCAGCAAAATTGGGAATGCGTTTGCTAAGAAAGACATCATACTCTGCTCTTTTCTTGATATTTCTGGCGCCTTTGACAATACTACGTACTTGTCAATTCAAACCGCTGCAACTGTCAAATGAATTGACACACCAACCATTAAATGGATTGACTCTATGCTAAGTGGCAGAACAAGTGGTCTTACATCAATAACAGTTAATGCTGTGAAAGGCTGTCCCCAAGGGGGTGTTTTATCGCCCCTACTCTGGTCAATTGTAATAGATCAGCTCTTGGACGACCTCAATAAGCTGGGCCTTGATACACAAGGCTACGCTGATGACCTAGTCATCTCTATTCAAGGCAATCAAGAAGCACAGGTCACAAACCGTATGCAAAGTGCCCTGAACAAAGTTAATGACTGGTGCAATAAAGAAGGGCTTAAGGTCAACCCCACCAAAACAGTCATCATTCCATTCACCAGGAGACGTAAAATCGATCTCCAAACATAGTGTTCCAATTAATTTTTCCAAAGAGGTCAAATATCTAGGAGTAACCCTGGATAATAAACTCAATTGGAAACCACATCTAGACAAAACCATAGCAAAAGCAACAAATGCTTTCTGGGCCTGTTCTAGACTCTTTGGTAAAAAGTGGGGACTTAGGCCAAAAATGATTTACTGGACTTACCTCACTATTATCACACCCATTATAACCTATGCTTCACTGATCTGGTGGCAAAAAACAGAACAAGTTTATGCCCGCAAATCTTTGCAAAAGTTACAAAGACTAACCTGTGTAGGTATCACAGGTGCAATGCGCACCTGCCCAACTTTAGCGTTAGAAAGTTTATTAAATTTTCCTCCGCTACATCAAAGAGTAAAGAAGACTGCTGCACTATGCGGACTAAAGCTTCATCTCACCAACTACTCTAGAAAGGAAAACTTACAAGGACATATGAGTATTCTGCAGGTGCTCCCAATACTGGAATGGCCTGCAGCCCACTCCTCGGACTTTATGCCTTAACGCATAATGTTACATCGTCCCTTTAAAGTAATCTTTCCAAACCGCTCAGCATGGAAGAACCCTGTAATTCTTACAAATAACTTCCAATACATCTGGTATACTGACGGTTCAAAAACAAACAACGGTGTAGGTGCAGGGATTTACGGTCCCAACTTTAAATCATCTACATCCCTTGGTAACACAACTACTATCTTTCAGGCAGAGGTAATGGCTATAGAATTCTGTATTAGGGAATGCATTAGGAGAAACCTCCGAAGATCAAGCATCCTAATCTGCTCTGACAGTCAGGCAGCACTAAAGGCTCTATCCTCGACAAAAATCGAATCCAAACTAGTTTGGAACTGCCTGACATGTTTACTTCAATTAGCTACTCACAATAAAATAACTCTTTCATGGGTGCCTGGTCATGAAGGCGTACCGGGTAACGAAGAGGCTGACCGACTTGCTAGACTTGGCTCTCAGTCCCAATTCAAAGGCCCTGAACCCTACTGTGGTCTCCCAATCAGTAGCCTTAAAAACGAATTAGCTACCTGGGAACGACAGAACATGATCAGCACCTGGAACAACTCAAATGGCCATCGTCAGTCAAAACTATTCATTGACTTATCCCACAAACGTATGAAAGAAATTCTTGACTTGAGCAAACGTGACGCAAAGTTACTTACGGACTTCTTCACTGGACACTGCTCTCTCAAGTATTATCTTAAAAACATGGGCATCAGCCAAGATGACACCTGTCGTCTCTGTCTTGAGGACATAGAAACAGCTGAACACATTTTATGTGAATGCCCTGCATTAACTAGACCCTGGCTTAATATATTCAATAAAGGGTTCCCCTGTCCCCTTGATATCAGAAACACCTCTTCCTCGAAGATTCTTAGGTTCTTACATGACCTCAGCTTCGAATGAACAAACCTATACACTACGTGTTTTTAAACCTAAGGGAACAGCACAAAAGATGGGGGGTTCAACCCTCAAATCCCCCCCCCCCCTGCGTTCGCCCCTGATCAGGACAACGAAACCATACACTTCCTTCTGTTCGTTTCAGGGCACTTTGAAAATCCAATCAGAAAAAACGTCGATACGTGTATTTTACGATCGAAGTTCTTGTGTATCCTTCTGATATTTGCGATGCGATGGTCCGAAAGGGTTACTATTAAATATTAATAATTTTTGCCTGTTTTCACTAATTATGGGTTTTTTATTTTTTGCTGTCTATTGTTAATGTAGGCGTTGCATTTGTGTAGAGAGTGTTCCTACTCATTATTAGATATACTCTGGAATGCACGGTAGTCAATTTCTTAAGATTTCAAAGATGGAGTGTGTTGACTGCTTATTTAGGTTCAAAAAAAGTTGTAAAAAGTCTTTCTTAAACAAGATGGTCAGCGCGAGCTGATGAACTAAGCGCCTTATATAATGATCATCAAGAAATTGAATAAGCTTTGATGCCTATCGCTATCGCTAAAGATTTAGGACAGGCAAGAGAGGCCAGACAGGAAGTCCTAAGTCTTTGCAAAAAAAAATGTTAAATTTGCTGAGTGCAATCGATGAATTTATAATTGGGCTCAAGGACAATTTTGATAACTTTGATTCATCATCCAGACAAAAAAAAAAAAAACAGGTTCCGAATATAAGAACCTTTCTGAAAGTACTAAGTGTAGAAGCTCACGCCAGAGTTTTTTTGACGGCTCTGAACCCTACTAATTTTGACTGGAAAAGAAAGATTCAAAATTGAAACCTTTCTTCTGATTGTTGACACTCTAGCGATGATTTGAAACAGTGACAAGGTTCGTATACGAATATTTGACAACGTTTTGACTTTTTTTCGATTAAAAAACCTGAATTCAGAAGACTTAAAAGAAAGAAAACTGCTAGTCTTTTGCTAAATTTTACACTGAAGATGTAAACGGAGATGAACTACATGCTAAATCCCTGAATTCAAAAGAATTTCGGAAAACTATTCGACACGAAAATGAAAAAACTTTCAATGTTCTAAAACTTTATAATGTTTTAAAAATAAATAAAGTTGTAGATATATTTTCAAGTGTTGAAATTGCACTTAGAATTTTCTTAGGTATGATGGTGACCAACTGCAGTGGTGAACGTTCCTTCTCTTAGTTGAAAACAATAAAGAATACGAACTCAGAAATACAATGGTTTAAGAAAGATTGACAAGTTTGTCGCTGATGTCAATTGAAAGCGACATCTTCAGAGGTATCGATTTTGTAGATATAATCAATGATTTTGCTAATCTTAAATCAAGAAAAAGACTCCTTCAATAAACATTCCTCTTTCCATCTTTTTGCATATAAATATTTTGTTCTTTAAACTACATAGGCATTCCGAATTTAATTTTTTGTTATTTATTTCGAATTCTTTTCTGAAATATGTATTACTTTGTTTATGTTTATGTTAAAACATAAACATGCTGCAATAATTACTATCTATAATGAATTGAAAAAAATATTGATGAGTTTTGTAGTTGAGATAATCCACGTGTTTTTTAATCTAATAAATAAAAAGATTAATACAATTTTTAACAGTTAAAACACTATTATATTTCTTCAGATGTACATTTCAGAAGCAATGCTTCCGTCGTCATCATCATCTCACTGGCGATGGAAGCATTGCTTCTGAAATGTACATCTGAGGAAATATAAAAAGTGTTTTAACTGTTAAAAATTATATTAATCTTTTTATTTATGAAAAAAGTATTTATTTAAAAAAATAAACGAATAAATATTAATTCAAAGTTATGTGATTTTTTCTGTATACCTTTGTTACACAACATATCATTTTTATAGAATCATACAGGGGCCCCATTTTCAAAAAGTGCCCAAGGCCCCCAAAATTGTAAAGACGGCCTTGCTCACAATGGTTTAGTTTTACATTAAATTAATTTGTATTATATTAACAGAGACCTTTTGTGCATTTTTTCTTTTTATGCACCTATGTACCTAATATCATTCGAAAAATAAATTTGAAAAAGAAAAGAACATATCTAGGTTCACGAGGGTAACAGTAGCTCGCAGTCAGAAGTACGATTGAGTTTAACATGACCGATGTTGTAAAGTAAAAAACAGCAGCATGATATCGAATGCCAGCAGGTACATACGTATAAACTCGAGCTGAAAGGCACAGAGAAAAAATTTCATTGTTGAAAACAACATGTTACAAGATGGATTACTCATTGCATTGGTAGGAGCTAATATTCAGCTACTACCATTTCACAGGATGTGTCCAATTGGAGGTCTCTTTCAATTATCGCTGGTCCAAGATGTGCACCCATATTGGCTGAAAATGCTACTGTCTTACAACTTCATTGTTTTAAAAAGCCAATGAATCTTTATGACGAGGTCTTTTCTTTAGCAGGTGCTTACTGAGAGGAACTGTAATTGATATTGATTGATAAATAGTAAATGATAGCACAACTATATATTCGTGTGTATTTTATTTTTAAAAATTTTAAAAGCTTATTAGAACTTCAGTTAGAGATCTGATTTGTCAAATACGAAATACAAATCCTGTCAAAGTGCTGCCAATTATCAAACATAATTATGAATCTCTAATGAAAACACTTTTTCGTGAAATTTCAAAATTACGTTGTTATGTCTCTAGTGAAAACGTAGTATAAGATCACTTTAGTACTCCTTAGTACTAATTTTGAAAGCTGTTTATAATTTTGAGTTCGAGAATCGCTTAGGGAGAGTTTATGAAATAATAAAATAAAAATTCTATGTGAAAACTGAAATAGAATTTTTTTTATCACTTCACAGCTTCACAGATCGGGAACTAACCCCAGAATGTCAAAGTGTTACAAACGGAAAAATAAAGTTCAAAATGCCATACTCTGCAAACATATTTTGAGAAACATCAATAGTATGAATATAAAACAGGACACACAGAACATATAAGCCATGTATACATAGCTCTCTCGTCGCTGATAAAAAATTTTAAGACCTTACCTCAATAAAGGAAGTGTAGGTATAGTTCTGGTTTTTTTTATTAAGTAAAAAGGATTCAATTCAATTTAATTTAATTCAATTTTATTTCATAAAGAATGTCTTTTACTATAGACCTGACAATCTTTAGCAGTAAAAGTGTATGATATGACAGTGCCAATACATTTCAAGTATTGTAATATTATAATTAGTTAACATTATTAAACAAAAGTATCAACTATTTAGATTAGTTTAATTAATAATAATTAAAAAAATTATAAAATAATAGGATAAAGTTTTTTTCTTTAAAATTTATATTGTCTGTTATTTGTTTAAGGAAATGTTTTAGATTTTTTAAAAGTAAATCCCTTTTTAATACGTTCCTTATATGTATGCAATGTAAAATGTCTAATTTGCTCTCTGTAACTATCACATGTTCTCAATAAAGATCCATTGAAGAAGGCAGCAAACCCTGTCGAAACGCCGGGAAAGTTAATGAAATCGTTTACATTTCACTGCGCTAAACAGTAACCAAAGAAAGCTGAAGAGGAATCAGATTCTTCAACAAAACACATAAATTTCAACTTGGTCAAGCTTAATCAATTCTACAGTATTTCTTCCCTACCAAATGGTTTAGTAGAGAAGGACTGTGTTGAAGTCCTTTGCAAACTTCTCATTTAGAAACAGTACTCGATATAAAGAAAAACCCGCAAACGACAAAAGATTTTTAAAACATAAAATGGGTAAGTTATGATCATAGTTCCATCATGCAAATTTGCTAGACATGTGATTATAGTATGTCAAGTGTTCAAGGATATCCATTGTTTTGTATAAGCTAACCATACATTTATGGATCAAAACCATGCTAATGCGACCCCTTTTTAGTCCTTCCTTAGTTTGGTAATGTATTCTGGGACAATTTTTACATCTTTTCTTTTATCAATATTTTTCATAGTCTTAGACACTGTTGTTCATTGATTTGAAAATTTTTTTTTTTAGCGAATTCACTGGTGGCTGTTGTTTGATATTGGTTATAAGTTAATATACCTCTGAAGAAACCGAGACTGTTTAAATTCTAATACTCTATTAATATAAACAATTTTCAACGCATAAGCAAACAATAGGAGGTTCTTATAATAAATTATGTACCTTTGTTTTGGCGAAATATCAGCAATAAGTTTCGAAAGCTTGGAATTATTCACTTTTTTCCACACAAAACGGTAGATCATTATGGTTATCATGTAGAAAGTGAAGATTCTCCAAGTCTACTCCAAAAATACAGGGTGTCCGGTAATCTGTGTTACATACTTTGGGATGTGATTCTTGGTCATAGTCTAAGAAAAAAATTGTAATACAGTAAAGTCCGTTTCTCAACTTTGACATCACTTTTTGACAATTTAAAATAAAGGCTAACTTTGGACCCTCACCTGTGCTAAATTCGATTTCTCTGTCAATACTGATGGTAGAGACCTAATTTTAGACTTAATTTTTTGTAAAAATAATGATCTTTAAAAACTGTATTTAAGTTGGGCTCCTATAGGTTTAAAGTTGCCAGATTTTTTTTTAAATGGTCGTCAAATTTTCTTCCCCAAGCAAAGTTTTGACTTTGAGGTCATTTTTTTCAAAAAAATGACTGATAAACATACAGTTTCTTTTTTTTTTTACAGATAAACGAAACAAAAATAACAAAAATAACCAATAAACTAGTGCGCTCCAAAATCTATGCATTTTATGATATTTGAAAAAAATACACAATGGGTAGAATGAAAAAAAAATAAATTTTTTTTGCTTTAAGGTTCGTTTGACAAAAACAATAATAATATTATTATTATTATTATTAAAGAATCTTTATTTTTTCATAATAAGTACAACTATACAATTATAATTTTGAAATTACAAAGATTTACAAGCATGGCTTTAAGCCGTCTGCCGGAAAGTTTAATACTCTTAATATTTCGAGAGAAAATATATATGCATTTGGGTATATCTGATTAATAAGCAAAGATATAATTGGTGCCGTGCAACAAAGCCGTGCGAAATAAGGCCGAAGGGGCTTTATTTCCTTTTAAAATCGGAAATAACGTCGAATTGTAACAATTTCCTAATTCGACCTTATTTCGCAAAAAAATTGTAATAAGTGGAAATAATGTCGATTTCTGGATTGGGGATATTTGTGTGGTAGGCGTTATTACCCAATGTAAAGCACCACATGTATTGTATATTGAAGTAACAAACAAAATTTTATTCCTGTGAAAACAAACAAGAAAGGTATACTTTTGCAATGAAACGTTAGCATTACATCATGTCATAAGATCTTTATCTGAGATGAGTTGTATTGTGAAAAGTTATTTATTAAGCAGCTGAGCGCAGTGCGGAGGGGGGGCCGTGGCGGCGCGGACGCGTGGGCCCGCGGGCGCGGTGTTGCTTCCGCGCTGCCACGGCCCCCCTCCACACTGCGCTCAGCTGCATTATAAATAACTTTTCACAATACAACTCATCTCAGATAAAGATCTTATGACATGATGTAATGCTAACTTTTCATTGCAAATTCTTGAGAGAATTACCGCTATTCCCACCATAAAAACAAATTTTTTTCTCTTTCGCCGCATTTCTGCATATAATATGCCCTGTACAATTTTTTTTTTTTTCAAAACTATTCTACATGCCATATGGGTGCTGTGCTTCTTTGTAGAATTTTTGTTCAATTTCGACTATATTACCTTCCGATTTCTATCTGGTTTGTGATTTTTCCCAGTTCCACTTTATTTCCTCTTTTTCGGCGTTATTGCCACTTCGCTAAGGAAATAGCGCCGACCCTTGTAAGAGGTGCAACTCGACATTATTGCCACATAGGAGTGGTAATAAGGTCGTTGGGGCCTTATTTCGCACGACTTTGTTGCACGGCACCGATATAATTTACAATTGAAATTTTCAATGACTACATAAAAAATTAAAAAAGGATTTAAAAAAAGATTTAAGTGTTCAAAAAACTTAGGGCTTTTAGTTTAGCTAAAACAACATTGGGAATATGTTTCAAAGACTTGCAACATCATTTAAAAAGGCGCAAAAAAGCGATAAAAAAAATTTACCTTATAATTTAGCTAGAACAAAATTTCAAATCATTTGGTATGAAAGTTATCCTAGAAGTCAGCGTACAAATTTCTATATGATACCGCTTGTGAGCAGTATCGTATAAATAATTTAAAACCACTCTCTCCATTGAGAACGCTTAAGCATTCCTCCAACGATAGGGAACTTTTATTGAAATATAGCAGTCGGATTTCTTGCAACACTGGACATACGGCCAGGAGGTGGAATATGTTTTCTGGTTCGTTTAGGTTAAATAGTGTACAGTTCGGGTTAAGCTCAGAACTATGTGGCCTGTAGTTTAACTGTAGCATTTCCGTACGGGCCTTAAATATAAGACTCATCTCCGTTACAGAAAATTCATTCCGAAAATAGTTGTGGTTTCTCCTAGACTGTGATTTAATCTTTTGTATATTGATCGTGAAACAGACTCTCCAGCCCGATCAAGAAATGACCGGTACACGTTTTCATCAATGCGAGAAATGCAATCATAAAAAACAGACCTCCATGAATTTAAGTTAACCACGGACACACGTACGCTAGTTCATACCAGTCTTTAATAGGCGTATACCGACATGACACCTCAAAGACACTAACATAATTCTCTTATGCAAATTGTCGTTAGATCGTTGCATGACTTTTAGAATGTAGTCAGCATTAGCTTTTAAATTTCTTACAAATATTGTAGGCAACCCCGATTCGACGTGTATTGCATAGGTGTGTTTGCCGGTAAGCGAAAAATGCGTTTGAAAAAATTTCTTTGTATACTTTCGATTTCATCTATTTCCTTGTATCCACAGACATCATTTGCGTAACAAAAACAGGTTTTGATTGTTGCATCGAAAACTTTTAACTTAGAAGCTGGATCTATATGTTTATTCTTAATAAAATTTGACCACATGCATTGATTGCAGCTTTTGCGCTCGCTAACTTTTCTCTTATGTGAACTTTAAGATTTAGATTATGAGTTATTTTGAAATCTAAGTATTTGAATTCTTTCACTACCTCAAGATTGGAACCATCAAAAGTGCGGTCATTAGCTGTGCTGCGACTTTAGGTTCTAAAGACCAACAATTTTGATTTTGCTGTGTTGATTTTAAGATCCCACAGATCACAGAATTGTTTTAACTTGTTTATCTGAAGCTGCAGTGTCACTGGATTATCCGTCAAAACTACAACGTCATCAGCATACAACAAGACTTTGACATATAAATCACTAAAAGTAACACCTTATGATCTTCAACATCATTTATAAAAAGTGAAAAGATGAAAGGAGTCAAAATACATCCCTGGGGAGCACCTGTATCAGAGCGAAACTCTTTAGATTTGCTACTGCCTTTTGAAACGACAGCAGTCATATTTGAGAGAAGCCGATAGCTGCCGGTTTAAACAAAAGCGATCTTCTGTTAATGCTATCAAAGGCGGATTTGAAATCCACGAAGAATGCATAAAGATTAACTTTTTTATCCAAATAACGCCTAGCAATACTTGTGAGTGCAAAGATTTGGTCAGCTGTCGAAAGGTTAGCCCGGAAGCCAGCCTGAAAGCAGCTTATTTTCTTATTTCGCTCATCCCATGAAAGCAGTCTGAAATAGAGAATTTGCGTGAATATAATTTTCGAAAGGAGCTAAGCACAGAAATACCTCTATAGTTTTCGGGTAAGTTAGGTTCACCTTTTTTTAAACCAAAATGTGTTCTGAAAGAAGACAGCTGGCATTTTTGAAGAATTCAGCTGAGATGCAATCTTAGCCTGCTGCCTTATTATTTTTCATTTTTCTTATAGCTGCGATCTAACATTGAAAAAGGAGAGTCCAATTCTTCAATATATACATAAGGAAAGCATTGTTGAATTGTATATATAGCGCTTTCATAGCTACATGATTGGAGCTTCTAAAAAGTTTTAAGAACTTGAACGATCTCTCTCTACTCTTCCTACACTCTTCGTCATACCAGTCTGATATGAAAGTCCTTCTAGTATTATTTGATGCAAACGGTGCTGACAGTCTTACTATTTGAAAAACTAGATTTGTTGCTTCATCTACCGAGTTCGTAAAGTGACGTAGCTGATTAAGTTGATCATATATGGTATGAGTAAACTACTGCTATATATTCTGAGTGACATGCATCATGGTAGAACGTTTGTGGTCCAAAGTTCCTATCTAACTTCTACCAGAACAAAACGGTCGGCAACAGGGAGGGGTGCACACATCTGGGATTGAAAATACCGCACAACTGTACCGATTTCGATGTAATAGAATTCAATTAAATTTGCAGATTTTCGTTTTTTATCCACAGGTTCCGTTATTTGTTTCACATACTTTGGGATGTGATTCTTGGTCTTATTCTAAGAAAAAAATTGTTACACAGTAAAGTCCGTTTCTCAACTTTGACACCACTTTTTGACATTTAAAAAAAGCTAGCTTTGTTGTATCATGACCTGTGTTAAATTCGATATCTCTGTCAATACTGATGATAGAGACCTAATCTTAGACTTAATTTTTTGTAAAAATAACAATAACAAACCTTTGAGACTGTATTCAAGTTGAGCTCCCATAGGTCCAGACTTGCCAGATTTTCAATTTTAAGTGATGTTCAAATTTTCTTCCCGAAACAAAGCTTTGATTTTGAGGTCATTTTTTTCAGAAAATGCCTGATAAACATTGAGTTTCTTTATTTTTTACAGATGAACAAAACAATAATTAAAAAAACTCAGTAGTAAGTGCACTCAAAAACCCATACATTTTATGATACTTATTATTATGATAAAATACAAAACGAGTAAAATTAAAAAAAAAATTAAAAAAATTTTTATCTTTGAGTATGGTTTGAATAAAAGAATAATATAGGCACTTTAAGTGGTTTTTTTTATGTGTTTTATACAAATTCAATTACTTATAAGAAGTGCTCAAAGTGACCTCCTTCGTTTTAAATGCATGCCAGAGCCCGTTTTTGGATTTCATTGTGGATGTTTGCTTTCAGTTTGGGGTATGAATGTTCAATAGGTAAACAAGTCGTATAATAGAATAAGAAAGCAAATTTGTTTATGAAAATAAGTCACGATTGCAGTTTTATCAAAGAGCTTTTTGAAATGCCTTCATTTACGAAAGAAGAATACACAGACATTTTTTTCTAATATGAGTTTTGCAATGGAGATTCAAGAAGAGCACAACGAAGATACCAGGAACTTTATCCTTACTAAAAATCTGAAAATTTTTCAGTTTCAAAGACAAGTAAGACGAGAGTTATCGAGAGCAAACATCCACATTGAAATCCAAAAACGGGCTCTGGCATGCATTCAAAACGAAGGAGGGCACTTTGAGCACTTGTTATAATTGCATTTGTATAAAATACATAAAAAAAACTACTAAAAGTGCCCATATTATTGTTTTACTCACACAAACCTCAAAGCTAAAATTTTTTTTTTTTTTTTTTAACTCATTTTGTATTTGTTTAAGTATCATAAAATGTATGGGTTTTTGAGTGGACTTATTATTAATGAGTTTTTTTATTATTGCTTTGTTCATCTGTAAAAAATAAAGAAACTCCATGCTTATCTGAAAAAAAAAAATTACCTCAAAGTCAAAACTTTGCTTGGGGAATAAAACTTGCACACCGTTTAAAATTGAAAATCTGGCAACCCGAAGCCTATAGGAGTCCAATGTCAAAGTTGAAGAACGGACTGTACCGTAGAACAACTTTTTTCTTAGAATATGAACAAGAAACACATCCTGAAGTATGTAAAACGAATTACGGAACACCCTGTATTTCACGAAAAAAGAAATTTGGAAGGGGGAAATTTAACTTATTGAAAACATAAGTTCATAATTTTCTTGGAAACTAACCCATGAAACTATCATCTTGAAATCATTCGTTTGCATAAAAAAAATAATTTATGGTTAGCAAACTCATTTACACATTAAAGTTTTTACTTCAAAATGCGGTTTGCCATCTTGCTATTGCCCTTTAAACCTGCTGGTGAATAACACTTATGGTCCTCATCTCATCGTATCGCGCAGACGAGAACTTGCTTTAGCCGAGAGTTTCGCCAACTGCGAGCATTACAGAGCCATATTAACGGTTTTTTATTTCTGAAACTGATGACATGGACTAGTGGCAAGCCATTGCACACATCTACCCATGTCAAAATCCATATGTTCCGCACCAAAATTTCGAAATATGCCTTAGCCGTCTTGGCGATGTCTTTTTTCGGGGCCGCGAGCTACGATTGGAAACAGTTTAAGCTCTTACGGCCAATATCATCCAAGCAATCCGTGATCTTGCTAAGAAAACCAAAATACATAAAAATAATTTAATTTTGCTTATTGCATTTTAAGAAATAGGTACAACTGGGACGTACGAACTTGCCATTGTGTGCTAAGTACAACACCAAAGTCTTAAGACTGACTACAAGGTCTTAGTATTCGCTCTTCACAATATATTAGATGGTATAGGGTTGCCAACTACACATTGATTATGAAAACTGAAAAAATCACAAGATATTGAAAAAATTTAAATAAGATGCAAATTTGAAAATTTTTATGCATGCCTTTTTCAAATAATTATTTTTATACTCTATTTATTTTTAATCCTTTTCTTTTTGACTTAGCTCTATCTGTAACGACGTTTTGCCAAATATTATTCTTAGAGCATAAAAAAAATAGCAATGCTTGTCTATTTAACTTCTTATGCTTCTTATTCTCTCTTAAGGTAGATACTACTACTTTCGAAGCTATATTATTTGCGAGTGCAGCTAATGATACCAGGGGGTTCACTGGCAGTCACATGAATACGATTTTATTCAATACTAGCTGAGCCACCCGGCCGGCGTTGCTCGGGTCTGTAGTTTTAAGGTTCCCGTTCTCGTTTTTCCGCTAAAGTGGGAACTTGGGGATGAAAAACAATCGTTTTTACTTTGCGATTATGTGGCATCCCAATGACGAAAGATTTTTTGAAATCTGTCCAGAAGTTTCTATGTTTCCGTTCCCAGCCCCGTTCCTGTGGGAATCTTCCGTTACCATGGAAATATGTGAAATATAAGTCTGTCACTGAGGGATGATGTAACATCCAAGATTTGAAAGAATTTTTGAAATCGGTCAAGTAACTTTAAGGAGGTTTCGGTTCTCGTTCCCGTTTCTGTTCCCGTGGGATAATAGGGATGAAATATAATCTAAATTACTGATGGAGGGGGATAATGTAGCGCTCATAATGCAGGAAGAGGTAAAGAAATCTGTCCAGTTGTTTCTAAGTTTCTGTTCCCAACCCCGTTCCTGTGGGAATATGGAGATCAAACCTTGACACGAACCATTTATAAGTTTATGTCACATACGGATGAATGTAACATCCTAGAGTTGAAAGAATTTTTGAAATCGATCAAGTAAATTTAAGGTTTCGGTTCTAGTTCCCGTGGGATAATAGGGATGAAATATAATCTAGGTTACTGATGGAGGGGGATAATGTAGCGCTCATAATGCAGGAAGAGGTAAAGAAATCTGTCCAGTTGTTTCTAAGTTTCTGTTCCCAACCCCGTTCCTTTGGGAATATGGGTTTCAAACCTTGACAGGAACCGTTGATGTCACTGTGGGATGAATGTAATATCCAAGAGTTGAAAGAATTTTTTAAATCGGTCAAGTAACTTTAAGTTTTCGGTTCTAGTTTCCGTTTCTGTTCCCGTGGGATTATAGGGATGAAATAAAATCTAAATTACTGATGGAGGGGGATAATGAAGCGCTCCTAATGCAGGAAGGGTTATAGAAATCTGTCCAGTAGTTTCTAAGTTTCCATTCCCGACCCCGTTGCAGTGGAAATATGGGGATCAAACCTTGACAGGAACCATTTACAAGTCTATGTCACTGAGGGTGCCGTGACATTGTGCCAAGCGACATTATGTCAAATGCAGAAATTTGGCACAATGACGCTTTTAGACCAAGAGCTAGTGACCGATTTGCTTACCTCATTTTAGCAAGGCTCAAACTTTGCTCATAGAAAGATTTAGGACCGACAAGTATAAAAGTGCCCGTCTTACACTCCGGTTCCGTCCATGAGGCCTTAAGATTAGGGCTTGAAGTTGAAAAAAATAAGTGCCCATTTACCTCATTTTAGCAAGGCTCATCTTTTAATATATTCTTCATTGATCTAATATATACACGAAAATAGCATTGTAAGACGTTTTAGCTGTCCATGACATGTTGTAAGACGCTCGTATATATGTAAAAAAAAATTACCCCATTTATCTCATTTTAGCAACCCTGGTATTTACACACAACTAAGATGACATAAAAACAAACACACATTTCAGGTGTAAGAGGTTTATTCGGTCAATAACCCTCCGTAAGACGCTGAAAATTAAATTAAGATAGAAGCAATTATAGTCTATTGATTATGTCATTTCTTAAAGAACTCGACAAAGTACAAATTTTTCGCTGGCAGAAATACCACCAACACGCGATGCGTGAACTTTTTCCGGGTTAGGGTCAAAATACTCTATGGGTCATAATAATACTGCATCTCAAAATACTGTATTTCAAAACACTGTTTGTACAAAACACTGTATGATCAAAGCACTGTAACTCAAAATACTGTATCTTAAAATTCTGTATTTCAAAATTTTCAACAAAAGAAAAACACGTTAATCGAGCTTCGAGCTCTGCTTTATATGTTTAATGAAAGTTTAAGAACGGAATTATGCGAAAATACAGAATTTTTACAAAAAGATTTTTGAGATACAGTGTTTAGCTCATGCAGCATTTTGAGATGAAGAGTTTTGGAATACAGAATTTTGACCTGCAGTATTTTGATCATACAGTATTTTTTACATACAATGTTTCGAAATACAGTATTTTGAAATACAGAATCTTAACCCTCCTTTACGAACCGGCAAAAGTCGTGTCCACCCGAACTGGGGTCCAAACGGACCCCACGATTTTTTCTTCGAAATTTTTTTGATTTCTGACTTATATTGTTCAGTTATAGTTCTTCTGGCTATTGTATGAATTGTTTCTAAGTATTTTATATAGCAGTGATAAGGAAATTTAAGCAGAGATGTCATTATGCACGTATGTAGGAGGTCATCAATAAAATTTTTCAATTTCAAAAACTAGCCTCGTATGTCCGGGATTCCCGCTTATCCATTTCGATATGTCTGTTTTACGTAATTACTGATTGTAATATTCACGCATATCAATGTTCTTGTCAGGTATGCCTATCAAAAGAAAAAATAGTCATTGTTTCAATTTGTTCAGGTCATCAAACAATTTTATGACTAAAAAAGGATTGAATTTCCCCAATACATGCCAAGCAATCCTGCCGAATATGACTTGAAGTTTAGGTGGCTGAATGAAAGCTCAACGGGCTATCCACAGAAGTTTTCTATCTGCACTGGTAGCTCTAACCAAAGTAAAGGACTTGGTCGTGAATATGATGTGGTGATGTCGTTGATGCCATCGTATTTCAATTCTGGACGCAACCTCCCTATTGATAATTTCTTTACGTCGGTGGATTTGGCATTGAGGTTGCAGGATAAGAATATCACCATTCTTGCACGATTTGGAAAAACAAAAGAGATTTGCTTAAACCTTTTGTAGCGAAGGAGGTTCTTGATGACCAGAATGAGCCTGTTAATTTCAATAACAAAAAGCAGCATAGTCCAGTCCGCTCATCCATCTTTGGATTTTCTGGAAAAATGGCGTTGGTGAGTTATGTTCCGAAACCAAACAAACAAGTGGTATTGCTATCAACACAACATAACTGCACAAAAGCCACTTTCGGTCATCAAAGTAAACCTGCCCTGATACTGGATTATAACCGCACCAAAGGTGGTCTCAATATATTCATGTACACAATCAAACAAATCGCTGGCCGATGGTTGTATTCTACAACTTACTGGACGTAGCAGCACTAGCAACTGTCATCAATTTCCGACACTTCAATCCGCCTAGAAGAAGCAAAAATTTGTACAGAAGTGATAAACTCATCGAATTAGCGGAGGAACTCGTTGAGTCAGAACTGAATAACCTATCACAACCTGCAACACAATCTGGCACTGGAAAAAATATGCATTGGATGCTCTTTGTATTTTGGGGAGAGTTCAGGAAGTATAACCAACAGTCCCGGAAAGGCTCTCTTGTAAAAGGGGCAGATGTCACCTTTGCCCAAGAGCAGACGACAAGAAAAGCAGAACCAGCTGCGATGGAGGTGGTAGATGTTGTTGCCCTTGCCACACTAGAACCTTATGTGTTAAATGTCTCCCGAAAATGCCAACAACTTCAAGTTAAATCCTTCTAAACATAAACTATGCTGCTTTTGAAATAAAAATAATTATTTATTAGAAAAAATATGATTTTTCATAGAATTTCACTAGTGGGGTCCAAATGGACCCCAGTTCGGGTGGACGGGTTCTTTTAACAAAAAAATCGCAGAAAAAACAGTAAACACCTGATAATCGTTTTAACTTAAGAAATGAATAAAAAAATTGAATTTTGTTCACTGAGTAAAAATCCCATTTAAAAAAAATGAAAAACAAAAAAGTTATGAGTGTTCAAATATGCTCTGGGGTCCAAATGGACCCCAGTTTGTAAAGGAGGGTTAACCTAAAAGCATTATGAGCATGCAGTATCATACAGTATAATACAGTATTTTGACCTTACCGTATTTTAAAATACAGCATTTCGACCCGTCTCCCTTTTTTCCAAATCCAACATTGGCACTGAACTGAGGTTGTGGATTGATTCCGATTCGCCTAATTGCACCTGCTGCACCAGAGATATTGCTTAAAGCATGGCTGTGATTGCACTACAGGATGCCATGGAAGCTTTGGTTGCAGAAAACAACAAATTGCTTTCACAATATTCTGTAAGGAATGTATGGGAGTTCATAACGAGGTGTGCAAGTAGCCGATATTGCAGAAGAGGAAATTTTTTAAGATGTATATAGATGTTGATGTCGATATAGATCTTCAAAATGTTATTGATAATTGATAATTGAGTTTTTATTGAGACTTTTTTTTTTTTTTATAATTACAATTTTATGTGAGTAAAATATACAGTGTTTTTATGAAGTAGCTGACTTTGAATTGGTCTAGCTTTAACATAATGGTTTTGATTTAAAGAATAATTATTTAAACTAATTCTTAAAACAAATTAATATATCAGATGAGAAAAAGAAAAAGTTTTTAAGTGTTGCTCAAGGACACTTACAAATTTTACAGTTTGTGAAGGTTTTCTTAAAACTAATGATAGAAAGAACTTATTTACAACTTACGACTAAAATAATAATAATAATAATAATAATAATAATAATAACTTAACTAAAAAGGTGCTTAAGTCAAATCAAGTGAAATGACATTAGCACAATTCCGAATCTAGGAATGAACGAAAATATCACACATTTTAATGTAATAAAATAATGTTTAAATTAATTCAAGATGAATAGTTAGAGAAATGTTATCCTCTATAAGTGACGGGATTGCTCCTCGTGAAGAAGCCAGAAAGATATTCGTTGTTATTATTATTATTATTATTTGTTATTATTCAAAATGTTATTGAAGAATTATAATATGTACTACCAGAATTATAAAATTACAATGTTAGGTAAAAAAAATCCAAAAATAAGTATTTAAAACACTTTTTTGTATAACAACTACATTTCCATTGAGTAAAAAACTTTTTTTTTCAACAAATAAAAATAAATGCAGTGAGTATAAAAATGATGATAAACAACGATAAATGTCTATGTTTTAGTTACAATATTTCGGTGAATTTCAAATATAGAAAGTTCTCTGATAGAAAATTTTTTTTGTTTTTTTCTCTAAAATTAACCCATTAATCGATTCATGCAATAAAAGTTCATTCAATGTCGAGTTCCTTAAGAAATGACATAATCAATAGACTATAATTGTTTCTATCTTAATTTAATTTTCAGCGTCTTACGGAGGGTTATTGACCGAATAAACGTCTTACACTTGAAATGTGTGTTTGTTTTTATGTCATTTTAGTTGTGTGTAAATACCAGCCTTGCTAAAATGAGATAAATGGGGTCATTTTTTTTTTACATATATACGAGCGTCTTACAACATGTCATGGACAGCTAAAACGTCTTACAATGCTATTTTCGTGTATATATTAGATCAATAAAGAATATATTAAAAGATGAGCCCTGCTAAAATGAGGTAAATGGGCACCTTTTTTTTAACTTCAAGCCCTAATCTTAAGGCCTCGTGGACGGAATCGGAGTGTAAGACGGGCACTTTTATACTTGTCGGTCCTAAATCTTTCTATGAGCAAAGTTTGAGCCTTGCTTAAATGATGTAAGCAAATCGGTCACTAGCTCTCCGACTATTTGGTAAAGCGACATTGGGCCGAACATTAGCGTTTGGTACAGTGTCGTTTTTGTAAAGCGTCATAAGGCCAATTTGGTACCCTGACGCTTTTATAACGAAGCAAATGAAGATACACTTGCTCAGATTTGTGAGTCATAAGAACTATACAGAGAACTCCCCCAAAAAACTATTCCCAAAGGGTTATAAGGGTTACACCATCGAAAACCCTAACTAAGACAAATGACGTAAAAGTCATTAGTCAAAAAGAAACCAATGTCTCTGAAATGATCGACACTGCAGGACAACAGAGTTTCAAAGAAATCAAAGAAAACTGCCCAACCGAATCAAAAGATTACTTTGATGAATGGCAAAAGGAAATAGCAGCAAGAAAGAAACTTGAAACTTTAGTTCAAAGTCTTCAGGCGCAAGTAAAAAGACTCGAAGAAAAGGTGTCCCTATTTGACAAGGAACACAAGTCTACGGTTCAGACAAGTCAACAAGATACTGTTACTGTCTATCAAACTGACGAAGAAGAACTTTTACTTGAAACTGAAAGAAAAAGAAATAAGTGCACTGCTAAAAAAACGAAAAGCGGAAGGTAGCCCCGAATTGCATACAAAGAACCAGCAAACCTCGAAAACTGAAAATAAAAAAGACTTGGGTACTACAAAGAATAATACAAATAATGTGCTAGCCAATGCTAAACCGAAGTCTTCGTCTAAAGGCAACAGAAAAACTGTACCACCACCAATTATGATCACAGGATTCCCAAATTTTGGAGATCTTAAGAAAATTATTGAGAAATGTACTAAAAAAAGCATGCAAATATACATCGTATAACAAAGACAATTGGAAAGTCAATGTCGAGGAAGATGATGACTATAGACTGGTCACTGAGGAACTAAGCAAACATAAAATTCAGTGGCACTCGTATGAAAACAAATCCACAAGACCAATAAAAGTAGTAGCCAGAGGCCTACATTCCTCATGTTCTCCAAAAGAATTAGTAGAAGACCTTGTTCAAGCAGGCTTCCAAGCCCTTGATGCAGTCAATCTTATTAAGAATGAGACTACTAAGAACTCTGCTGGGGAACCAATGATAGTAAAGAGATCCCTGCCTTTATTCACGCTATTTTTCGACAGCAAACAAAGTCTTGAAAATGTCTATAGTATTCGATCAATCTTGGGCATAAAAGTCAAAATTGAACAACTGCGAAAATCAAAAATTGTTCCGCAGTGTAAACGATGCCAAGCATTTGGCCACACCTAAAAATATTGCAACCGCGAGTTTGCTTGTGTTAAGTGTGAAGGAAAACACGCAACTAAAAACTGTCCATCAAGCAAAGAACAGAAAGCAAAATGTGTAAACTGTCAAGGTAGTCACCCTGCAAGCTATAGAGGCTGTCGAGTTGCTAAAAGAATTCAAAAATCCAAAAGCAAATTGACATCCGGTGCAATAAAGCCTAGCAATTCAGCCAACACAAAAAGAACTCCTGAAGCTGAAGATAAAGGTAAGAAAGAACTGCCGAAAGAAGCTGTTAAAAGCAAAAGCGACGAAAATTAATCCTTTTCACAGATTGTTAAAAACGTGAGGAAGAATGAAGAAACTTCCATTAAAGAAATTCTTGAACTTATTCTCAAAAGAATTGACAATCAGGATTTGAACATCAAACGGCTAAGTGAAGAAGTCGCTCTTAAAAAACAATGATGGACAGAACACTAAAAATTGGAACATGGAATGCAAACGGTCTTTTACACTATTTATCAGAATTAAAAATCTTCTTAGACATCGAACACATAGATATTTGTCTGGTGTCCGAAGCTCATTTCTCAAGTGGAATGGTTCTTGATGATTTAATATCAAACTATATTTGCTACCACGCTCCTCATCCAGCTGATAAGGCTAGAGGTGGATCGGCAATCCTGATAAAAAAGAGCTTAAAACACCATGAAGAAGCTATGTTTACAAACGAGAATATGCAAGTAACAATAATTAGTATTGGTATGAAAAAGAAAGACTTCAAGTTGGCATCAATATACTGCCCGCCAAGGCGTTCCCCGACTGAAGATGATTATACAGAACTGCTAAATCTACTAGGACATAACATCCTTGTTGGCGGTGACTTCAATGCTAAGCACACCCATTGGGGATCCAGACTTATAACAACAAAGGGCAGAAGGCTTTACAAAGCATTCCTCAAATACAATTGCGAGTTTTATTCATCCAGATCACCAACATACTGGCCATCGGATTCAAGTAAAATACCAGACCTTGTTGACTTTTTCATAGTTAAAGGCATCAAACGAAACCACATAAGAGTCGAAGGTAATTATGACCTATCATCAGATCATACACCGGTGATTTTATGACTTAATGAATCAGAGATAATGGAAAAAAGTAATCCTAAGCTTGTAAATAATAAAACAAACTGGAGTGAATTCAGAGAAAAGCTTGAAAGCTATATAAATCTCAGATCCCCTATGGAAACAAAAGAGCAAATCGACCTTGAAGTAGAACAATTCATTGCCGATGTTCAACAAGCTGCAGAAGAAAGTACACCAACTTACTCGAGTAGGAAGCAAACTGAAACAAAATACCCTGCCGAGATAAGAGAGTTGATATTAGCGAAGAGAAGAGCTCGAAGAAAATGGCAAAATACTAGATTTCCAGACGATAAAACAGCGTTTAACCGGCTAAGCAACGAACTGAAAAAACAAATCTACGAATTCAAAAATGATTCATTAAGTAGATTCCTGAAAAATTTAACGACTGATGCTTCAACCGATTATTCGCTCTGGAAAGCAGCTAAGCGCCTAAAAAGACCACAGTTACAAAACCCGCCAATAAAATCTCTAAACGGGAATTGGATCGGAAATCCGAAAGGAAAAGCTAACCTGTTTGCAGAACATCTTGCGAATGTTTTTAAGCCATTCCCAGCAAATACATCTGAAAACAGCTTACAGTTTATTGATAAAGTCGATGAAGTTGGCATACCAATTGTCACACTCAAAGAAATAAAAAGTATGTGTCGAAATCAACTATCGAACAAAAAATCACCTGGGTACGATCTAATAACAGCTCTGGTTATGAAAGAAATGCCATCAAAAGCCTTCATAAAACTCCAATTCATAATAAATGCATGCCTAAAGACCCAATATGTCCCACATGATTGGAAAATTGCTGAAGTAATTGTTATACCAAAGCAAGGTAAGTCACCAACAGAAGTGACGTCTTACAGACCAATATCGCTTATACCAATAATGGTAAAAGTCTTTGAAAAATTGCTACTGAAAAGACTAAGCAAAGTCATAGAAGAAAGAAATCTAATCCCAAATCATCAGTTTGGATTTAGAAATAAACATTCCACGATAGACCAAGTTCATAGAATAACGGATGCAGGTGAAAAAGCATTAGAAGAAAAACAAGTATGTTCGGCTATATTTTTAGATGTTGCTCAAGCATTCGACAAGGTATGGCATGAGGGGCTAGAGTATAAACTGCAAAGGGACCTACCCAGGCAGTACTACGAAATACTAAAATCTTATATCTCAAACCGGCTCTTCAGAGTACGGTATGATCAAGAATATTCAAAGCTATGTAAAATACAAGCCGGTGTTCCACAAGGAAGAGTCCTAGGACCTACCCTGTATTTGCTATATACAAGGGATATTCCAGTGGATAACAAACACCATTATGGCTATTTTTGCAGATGATACTGCAATTTTGGCATCCAGTAAGTGCGTCGTCAAGGCTGCTGAGAAATTGCAAAATGCCGTCGACACCGTTAGTGATTGGACCAAAAAATGGCGTATCAAGCTCAATGAAGCTAAATGTGCACATATAAACTTTACAAATAAAAAGTTAAGCTACCTACAAATATTCATCAACAATCAAGCTGTACCTTACGCCAACACGGCCAAATACCTTGGGATGAATTTGGATGCAAAGCTAAAATGGAAAGAGCATATCAAAAAGAAAAGGGAAGAGCTCAACTTGAAGTATAGAAAAATGTACTGGTTACTCGGTAGAAATTCTGACCTAACTGTCGAAAATAAAATAATGCTTTATAAACAAGTACTTAGACCTGTTTGGACCTATGGAATCCAATTATGGGGCTGTACAAAGAAAACAAATACTGAAATCATCCAAAAGTTCCAAAACAAAGTCCTTCGTGGAATAGTAAATGCACCATGGTATATAAGAAAAAGCGATTTACATCGTGACCTAAAAATAGAAATGGTTACAGAAGTTGTAAGAAAACATGCTGTATCACACAATCAGCGACTGCATAGTCATATCAACTCTGAAATGGAGTCCGTATTAAATACGAGAGGCAATGTTCGGAGATTAAGAAGAACCAAGCCACACGAGCTAATGGCCTAAAAGTCATGGGAAGCATTAAAAGTTTAAGCTTCCCTTAAAGCGATTGTATTATTGAGAAAGAAAAATCTGTTGTCGATCGTTCATAGATTGGTTCTGATTACGAGGAGTTTTTAGTGAGGTAAGAGTCCCACACTACTTGGTTTCGAATACTGCCAAGTGTCTTTTGAAGATTTCCTCCTGACAAAAAAAAAAAAAAAAAAAAAAAAATAAGAACTATATAAATGGGTTAGTTTATGAAAATATCTCTTGTTAATAAAAAAAAAAGTAAATAACTGACTAATCGTAAAAGTAAAAGATTTGATTAAGAAACTAAAAAATCATTTGAAACAATCGAATGTAGAGGTTTTGAGCATAAGATAAAGTAATAGTAAGAAATTCGCCTGTGTGTGTAAAAGATGTGTTCTTACTTAGTTAATTCGCGCGAATTTTTTAATTTTCAGAACAAAAGCCCATACTTCCCTTGCCAAATTTTTTCCGCTTCGTTTTTAGCTTCCTTTCTGTACTTAAGGCGGCGCGGCGGCTGCAGATTTTTTTTTAAATTCATCACTAATATCTTAAAATTGAACTAAGTAAGAACACATCTTTTACACACACAGGCGAATTTCTTACTATTACTTTCTCTTATGCTCAAAAACAAAACATTTGAATACATCAGACCTTCACACTATGAATGATAAGCGCGGGAGTTTCTTAGATGTCATTAAGCCATTAATCCCTATAGTCATAAAGCAAAAAGACTGTAAACACAGATGACAATGATGATGCAAATTTCTACATTTGGCCCAGTGACATTGGGCCTATGGCACTTCTGCAAAGCGTCATTATACCAAACCCTAAAGTTTGGCCCAATGTCACTCTGCAAAAGCGTCATTGTGCCAAATTTCTACATTTGGCATAATGTCGCTTAGCACAATGTCACGGCACCGTCACTGAGGGATGAATGTAACATCCAAGAGTTGAAAGAATTTTTGAAATCGATCACGTAAATTTAAGGTTCCCGTTCTCGTTCCCGTTTCTGTTCCCGCGGAACTATAGGGATGAAATATAATCTAAATTACTAATGGGAGGGATAATGTAGCAATCCTAGTGTAGGAAGGGTTATAGAAATCTGTCCAGTAGCTTCCAATTTTCCTTTCCCAAACCCGTTCCTGTGGGAATATCCGCTCAATTTTTAAAATTTTATGTCATAAGAACCTTCTCCTGACAATAACAAACACAACAAAAAAGAATTGCTGATTCTAAGATCGATATTGTTTCTGTGTCTGATCCATGGTGTCATCTAAACATATGTGACGAAGTCTATCGTCTGCAGGGCTATATGCTTTTTCGAGCCGATCGTATGTCTCGTACTGGTGGTGGTACTGCTTTGTATGTGCGCGATGGATTAAGTAGCAGGTTTGTTTGTAAATCGGACGACAGCTGTCCCATAGAATATTTATTTGTTAATATCAAATGTGACACCGAAAACGTCTTGGTAGGATCGGTCTACCGTCCGTTTAATTATATTAGCTTGACACAATTGGAGATTAGAGTCGATTTCATGTTGTTATTCTCGTACAATACTGAGTGGTGATTTTAGTCATTTATCTCAAAATTTTGTAAGTTCCTTTGAAGCCCTCAATCTTAGTCCCATAAACCGCTCCTTACCCACTCACTTTACCGATTCGTCCAATTCTCTGCTTGATTTATTTCTTTCCAGCGATGTTGAAAAGGTTTTGCTATATAGTCAGCTTCAAGCTCCAGGTTTCTCTAAGCACGATCTTATCTTTAATTGCTTATATATGATTTGTTAAACTGATAAGCAAAGATTTCAATATCGCGATTTCAAAAACCTAAACGTGTCTCACTAGCTGCGAGATTTCAACAATATAGACTGGAACTCACTTTACCTTACGCCGAACATAAATGAGCAGATAAGTTTCTTTGGGCTTAATCTCAGTTCTTTGTTTGACTTGCATGTACCCATTAAAACCTGTCTTGTAAAATTAACGTCTCCCCCTTGGTTGAATGGTGACAATTGCGCTTTGATGTCATGGAGAGATGCTGCCTACAGTCAGTGGACACGATATAGGGTCGAATACTTTCACCGATCAGCAAAAATGCGTTATTATGAACAAAAACTCGGTACCTCAGTTTCCAGTAAGAACGTAAGGAGAAGACTGAAAGAAATTGGTATTGGAAAACAATCTAAGCCTCTTCCTAGTGACATAGACTGCGATGCTCTCAATAAAAACTCACCTCCAAGCCTCATTCCTCAAACGAGGAAGTTCCAAGTGATTTCTTGAACGAAGTTGAAACAAGTACTGTATATAGCAATTTCAGTTTTGAAAGGCTTAAGCAAGAGGACGTTATAGAAGCAATATTATCAATTAGATCGAATGCCATTGGTCTCGATTTAATAAACCCTAAATTTACTAAGCTATTTCTCCCATACTTATTACGTTTTATAACGCACATTTTCAATACCATTTTGACAAACCTCTGAATTTCCTTTGGAGTGGAAGAAAGCAAAAATTATTCCCATTCCTAAAAAAATTACAAGCTCAGAGACAGTGTTCCGACTAATAGCTATTCTTCCCTTAATTTGAAAAGCCTTCGAGAAAGCAGTCTTTAAGCAGATACAAAATTATCTGTTTTCCAACGATCTGTTGAAATCCTGCCAGTCTGGTTTCCGCCCGCAACGGAGGCGGAGCTGCACATCAGCACTACTTCTAGTTTCTGATGAAATAAGAACTGCAATGGATGGCGACCAAATATCACTTCTAACACTATTAGATTTCTAAAAGGTTTTCGACACTGTCAACCATTTAATATTGTGCAAAAAGCTGCTAAATTTGTATGGTTTCTCCATCGAGTCATGTAAGTTAATCCTTTCTTATCTTAGTGGGAGACAACAATGTGTTATCGCAAATGATCGCTCGTCCAGTTTTATGAATGTTCTAACCGGTGTTCCACAGGGATCGATACTTGGACCAATTCTTTTCTCTCTATATATAAACGAACTCCCACTTGTTATAAGAAAACTGCAAAATCCACCTTTATGCCGATGATGTGCAGCTGCTGATCAGTCGACCTTTGTCGGAGAGAAATGAGGCAGTTGCCTTATGAACGAAGATTTGCTACTCATCTCACGTTTGATCCAGTAAAGTCAAAAGCTACATATACCCATCTCTCGTAAAGTCCTCGCTGAATCAACTTTAAGTTCATTGCTGATCCAGTTCACACCCATTCATTACGTAAGCTCTGCTTCAAATCTTGGCATGGTTTTCAATCGCAGTTTTCAGTTTCAGTTTTAAATTCATTTTTATTGTGTATCACTTATAACTACTTACATGCTAACAAAAATGTTTAAACTAGCTTACATAATACCTTAATTAACTTACTGACCCTAGGCGGGTACTCTAAATTATACAATAACTTATTTCTAATGCCTTTCGGCCTAATGATCTAATATCTATTTCTAACTATAACTAGTATTAGAGCTAAGAAAATTTTTAAAAAAAACTTAGCTTTTTAGATAATTTTTTTATGTTTTTCTTAAAACTACTTAGACTAATTAAAACTACATAAAACTAATTAAAACTACTTAAAACTAGAGCAGCCATAGTAGCTTTTTATAAATCTTTTTTTTTTTTTGTTTTTTGTGTTTTATAATTTTTTTTTGGGATTTTGTATTTTTTCTATTTTTTTTTTTTGATTTTTGGGGACGCACAGAAATTTTTACATTTTTTTTTTTGATTTTGATTTTTTACAATTTTTTTTGATTTTCGACGCCGCTTTAATTTTTATAATTTTTTTTTTTTTTTGTTTTTATAATTTTTTTTTTGGTTGCCACTATGCCTACCCCCTATACCCTAAGTCTTACACACTAAACCTTTGTAAGCCAGGTATAGGCGACTCGCTATCCGTAACATTTACATTTTGTTGCTCACACAACCACCAGAACATATTCGAAACCGCCCTACTGTACCGGAGGAGCTCTTCAACTTCTCCGCCTACTGCGGCGACGTCCCGGTTGTAAAGGAGCCGTCGTTCTACGGACTTACGACAGACGTGGTAGATTAACGGAACCGCCAATCTGTCCTGTATCAAACCTTTCATGTCAAAATAGAGGAAAGCCTCCGGTGGGACAAAGCCACTGAAACGTGTTCTCTCCATATATTCTATGTTGGGGTAGTAAGCCCCAAATATCAGGCCATTGTTCGAAGACATCGCCCTTGCAGTATGACCCCGAGTCAGTTTTATCAAGAAGTTGTCGATTCTGTTTATTTGAGCCCCGTTGTAAAGGACCTCATTAGGATAATATTTTCTGTACTCCGACTCTGGTGTTCTGTGCAATCCAAGACAGGTACGCAGACACTGTCTCTCAAACACCCGAATCTTTTCCATCTGAGACGCTGTAACATTGAACCATACAGGGCACCCATAGACAATCATTGGCCTTATGAGGGCCATGTAGCAAATCACCTTCACTCTGCTATCAAGTTGACTGCTGTGAAACAGTCGCCTTGTCAGACCAAAAGCTCCTCTAGCCCTGGCCAGAGCAGCATCCATATGTTGGTTAAAATATAGATACTGATTTAGCCAGATGCCCAGGTACTTGACTACTACTTTGCTTGGCAGTGGGTGGCCATATAGATCAACGATCACCAGCTTTCGCCAGTTCTTTCTCGTATCCCTTGAGGCCCGAGCCAACGAGGTTCTAAACACAATTGTTTCCGATTTCTGGAAGTTGATTTTCAACTTCCAGTCATCGCAATATTGCTGAATCTTATCGAAGTCACGCTGTAAGAGTATTCTGATGACCTCGATCCTTGGACCTGTTCTGTACGCTATTAGGTCGTCGGCGTACGCTATGGAATGGTGAAAATGCTAAACAAAATAGGCGAATTCACCGCTCCTTGTTGCAGACCATTCTGTATTTCAAAAGTTCTGGTAGAAGTTTTATTGCAACTTTTCACAACAAAGCATGTCATTCAGAATATATAGTAGTGGTTTACTCATGCCATATCTGATCAACTTATAGAAAAGACCGTCTAACCAAACGGTATCAAAAGCCTTCTCCAAGTCAACCAGACATGCACCCGTACACTGATTTTTAGCTTTGTTCCATTGAATATCTGATACTAGTTTAGACGCGGCATGTGTGGTATCATGGCCCGCCTTAAAACCGAACTGATTTTCAGGAATAATATGTTTGTCCTCAGCCCATGTGGACAGAGCTCTATTGAGAACTTTCTCAAATACTTTGCTGATACTCGGAAGAAGACTAATTGACCGGAGATTTGCTGGATTGGAACCATCCTTACCTTTTTTAAGGAGAGGATGGTCCACTGCCATCTTCCAACGCACTGGATAATATGCATTATTCAGCGCATTGTTGAACAACGTGGTGTATATGTCCACCGCTTCCGAAGGGAGGTTTCGCAGCACAACATTGGGTATGCCGTCGACTCCTGCTGACTTCTTTTTCTTTATTTTCTGAAAGATGTCCAAGAGGTCCATCTTAGAAACGAACAGGGTGTTCTCCCCGTTTCGCTGGGCGATGACTGCATTTGCAAGTCGGTCGTCATTGAACCTAGTGAAACCAGGATTCTCGGATCGCCAATGCGAGATCTCGTCTCTAAGATAGAAGTGTCCAACGAAGGCTCTATTCTCAAGGTCGTAATTCGGGCGAATGCACTCATTCACCTTATATACTCGCTCGAAAACAGCTCCCACCGTCTCTACCTTCTCCTGAGCATCTTCCACCATAAAGTGGTCATCATCCAAGATGGCCTCATCCGGATCTATCCCTACTGTCAAAAGTAAGTTTTTGTTTTCTGTCGTCCTTTGGAGTTTAATACCCTGAAGGTCACTTTGATCTTTTCTCCTAAAAAATTTAATTATTTCCGGAAACATACTCGGGTTGTTGGATTGTACAGCCCGAATTTTGTTGTTCCAGAAAAGCGATATAGAGATTCTGTAATTTTCTTTAATTAACTGTTGGAGATTTTTGATCTGTGACTTCAGAGTTCTAATCTCCAAATCGTGTCGGTCAGTAAACCTCCTGTGCAAGAATTTGAGTCTCGACAGGAGTCTACTTTTTTGTTTGTAAAGTGCGTCTATTGTCGCGTTTCTGTACATGTTCGTAGAGTCATGTTGCCTATATTTAGGAATTGTCCTGTCCATTGTGCTACGGATTGCATCCTCCATACGTTGCAGGTACCCATCGATCTCAACGTTCGACAGATTCCTGTTGCATGGCGGCGCAATACCGTTCGAACGAAGTTCCCTTGATACGGCACCGGAAAAGCTGGCCAACGTGTCTTACCGTAGTTGTAAGAGTGCGTCGGCAAGTACTCCTCCAGTTCTACAAGGTTGTTCGGAAGCATTATGACTGCGGCGAGTCCACAGTGGTCACTGTCGTACTCAACCGTCGTCAAACAATTTTTCGTCCGCGAAGAATGTCGTCGGTCAGTTTCAGTCTTGAGTCTAGAAGCAATAGGTCCAAATAAGAGCCACTTCGAGGATACGAAGGCCTGTCAGTAGCCAGCAGATCGACTTTACACTCAATGCTGTGGAGCCCCAGCCAATTGAATAGCTGGGTCCCCCTTGGATTGGATAATTGATTTCCCCAATCTTGGTGTTTAGCATTGTAATCACCGGCCAAAAGGAAATAGTTTTCATCCGAATTCAGATTCAGACATCGAAAAAGCGTTTCGAGCTCTGTTACAAAACATGAGGTTTGAGAAGCTTCCGGCGGTGCATAGAGCGCGACCACATACAACCGCCTCCCCTGTTGGAGAGGGATGCATATGATACACGTTTCCAGCAACCGGAATCGACGTACTTCACCGCCATATATTACTTTATGAGCAATGCCCTTACGTAAGAAGATCGCAACCCCACCCGCGAGAGTCGAGTTGGGTCGGTCCCTCCTTATGATAATGTAATTGTTATCCGTCAGTTTGTGATGCTGATTTAGCCTAGTTTCGCTAATCATACATACATCAGGACGTTGGTCTTTTAACAACTCAAGGAAGTTAGTTCGTCGTTCTATCCTAACTAGCGAATTCACATTCACGGCTAGGATCTTAAAAGGCCTCTCCGGCAGCGCGCCCGTTAACCTAAAAATTGCGCAAGCGACGGCACTGCACGGTAGATCAAGTCCACCCTACGCGCCTGCTCACTTATTTGCCGTGATAGCTCACTCATTTGTGCCTGAATGACACGCAGAGCGACCATCACCTCTGACTCCCCAGTAGCTGCCTTTGACACAGATGGCTGTGCGGCCTCTTTCTGGGGAGGTTGTACCGTTTTCCCAGCTCCACCCGCCATTTGGGCGTAGGAGACTTGGGGAACGACGGCCCTAGGAGTCGGTCTGGCTGTATGCCTTCCCTCGTCCTTGGTTACTGTTGGAGCAGCTTTTAATGATTTTTTGATAACTTGGTATCGAGGACATCCCCGATAGTTAGCAGGGTGTCCATCTCCACCACAGAGAACACATTTCAATTGGGTCTTATCTTCGACCCTTTCATCACCGAGCTTGCACTCTTTTTCTTTGTGGTTCTCTCCACACTTTACGCACCTCGACTGCATTTGGCAGTTGAATGCGGCGTGCCCGAACCGTTGGCAACGAAGACATTGTAAAATGTCTCCGTGCCTGTTTATTTTTTCCCATCTTACCATCTGGTAGTCCAGGACGGAGATTTTCCTTAGACTCTCCAGACGGCTACTGGGAGATAGTCTAGCCTTAGCCTTAGCCGGTGTGAACGACTTGACCCCGATAAACTCGAGATCGTCGCTCGCCAACCTGCGGAGTTCCGCTAAGAGCTCCTCCGGGTCAGAGGTAGGCTCTACCCCTTTTAAAAGCATGCTTTTTGGCTTCTCCTCTTTGGGAGTAAAAGTAAAATGTTCGGTGGTTGTTGTTTGCAACAACGCCCGAACGATCTTATGGTCACCAATGTTAACACATTGGATCGCATGTCGATCTTGTCCTAAACGCTTAATAACAAATTTATCGCCTATGGCGGACTTACATAGGTTTAATGTTGCTTTCAAGTCCAATTTGTGGGTGTTGATGGCGGGCACCCTGCTCTTATTTGCTGTCTTTTTTTGCTGCTGCTGTTGTTGTGCTGGCTGTTGTTGTTGTTGTTGTTGTTGTTGTTGTCTCTGCTGCTGTTGCTGCTTTGGCACCGTCTCTCGTGGCTGCTTCGATGGCGCGGCTTTTTTAGCCGCGGTCCCCCGTTGCTGCTCTTGGGTAGCAGTTTTCTTTCCGTTTTGCTCCCCAGCTATTTTATTAGCTGTTGTGCCTTGTTGCTGCACGGGAGCTGTTTTCGCATTTGCCTTTGTTGTTGTTTGGTTGCAGTTGTTGTTTCTTTGCTTCGCTTTCTGCTAGTCTGCGAGCCACTTGCCGGGATTTAATCTCCTCGATCTCTTTGTAAAGCTTCTCCAATATTTGGGATACTGCTTTTAGTTTCTTATCGTCGTCATTGTCATTTTCATTTGCATTGGCTCCCTCGTCCACACCGTCCCCGTCGTCTGCCAATGCAGCGAACGAGTTTCCACTACCGGTGTAACGGCTCTCACCACCGTTTGATTCGTAGTCGTAAGTGGAATTTAGACTCACGATACTTTCGCTGCTGGTCGACATCCCATCGTCGTCGACCTCCTTATCGGCTCCCTTTGGTTTTTGGTTACGGGAAACCAGATTTGGCTTAGCTTTTAGGCGCCGCCTCTTCTTTGCAGTTGTTGTTGCTGCGGTTGCTGGCACCGCAATTTGCATTGCGGTTGTTGCCGCTGCTTTGCTTGTTGTTGTTGTTGTTTTTAGTGTTGGATTTTCATCCAACACTTTTTTTGTTGTTGATGGACCGCTATGGTCCATCATAGACGACTCTGTCGCTTTTTTTTTTACCTTCTAATCGGATTTTCTCCTTTATTTTTCAATCGCACCTTGACATGGAATGACCATCTGAATAGCGCGATAGGGAAGGTTTATGGATGTTTAGAGGTCCTATTAAATGAAAGATTAGAACTCTAATTCAAATAAGTTATTATTTTTTTTTTAATGCAAGGTATGAAACTTTGAACAATAAGAATCAGAATTTAAGTTGACTGCATGTCATGAGAGCGGGATGTCGAATGAATGATGTTGGAAGAAGCATGTGGCTGATTGCTGATGACAGGCGAAAGATTTCACTTTATGCTCGCGTAGTTGTCTGCCTGATTCTCGCGTGGTTGTCTGCCTGCTTTAAGAAAAGTGTTGCCAATTGTCAGCTTATGACAAGAGTTCGCCACAGTACTCCGCCTCCAGCGCTAGTGACACATTGGCTAATGTTCATGAAATCTGACCACACGGCCATATCTTGTCGTATATTTTTCTGCTTGATTTTGTTTACGTTGTGAGACTGTAGTTTGTAGTTTCTGTTTTCGGGCTTAAGATCTTCTCTTCTGGAATATGTGTCTGTCGATGGACACTTGAGTTTTCTTTACATGTACTTCGATTTGGAAGAATTTGCCCACCCTCTTGATGACGCGAAACAGTCTGTCGTAAGTTGGAGCAAACAGCATCATGTCGGATGAAGACGTATCTGCATTTTGCCAAGTCATGAGGTATGAAAACATTTCTCGTAGAGTGGTGGTTTGCCCCTTGCTCATTGTTTTCCGAAAATGCTTCACGAAGTCGGGTACACTGATGTTTTCTTTTGAGGAACAGAAAAATTCACCTGGTAACCGTAGGGTTGTAATATACAATAACTCTGCTGATGTTGCTTGTAGGTCTTCTTTAAAGGAAGTTTGAAGACCCAGTAAGACTGATGGCAGCACGTCCGTCCATTCGTCGGTGTTGTGACATTTAAGAGTCGCCTTGAGAACACGATGATGTTCTAAGATGAGTAATGCCTAGGAGTTTCATCAGTTGTTTGAAGAGGTCACTCTCGAATTGACGCCCCTGGTCGGTGGTTATTCGTTGGGCAACTCCGAATCTGCTGAACCATCGTTCATAAAGTGCTCTAGCCACGGAGTCTGCGGTCATCTCACGCATTGGTATCGCCTCTATCCACCTCGAAAAACGATCAAAACATGTAAGGAGATAACGAAACTCCCGTGACGTTGGCAGTGATCCGACTATGTCAATATTGAGATGTTCAAATCGTTTACCAGTTAGGGGATAGGTTGCGGTTGGTGTGCGGGTATGATTCCATACCTTGGCTCGTTGAGATGCTATGCAGTGCTTTGCCCATGTTTGACAATATTTCCGGATGGATAGCCAGACAAATCGTTCTGTAGCCAGCTTAACTGTTGCTCGTATACCAGGGTGAGCCAAGTTATGTACACTAGCGAACGCGAATTGTCTAAACTTTTTTGTGATGAAGGGCCTCAACCAACATCCTTCTATAACGATTTCGATTTCGGGTAAGCTCTCTACAGTTTCGCACTCCAAGTCGGTTGAGGTCTTCATCCACTTGATTGAACCACCTAAGACGAGGTCTCCCCCTTCCGCGATTTCCCTGCAATGTGCTTTCGAAGACCCGACGAGACGGAGCGTTTGGGTCCATCCGCTCTATATGGCCCAACCATCGTAGCCTCGCGATGTGTACTCTTCTGGCTATGTCCATGTCGCGGTACAGCTCATACAGCTCGTTGTTGTAGCTCATACAGCTCGTTGTTGTATCTAACGATTTCGATTTCGGGTAAGCTCTCTACAGTTTCGCACTCCAAGTCGGTTGAGGTCTTCATCCACTTGATTGAACCACCTAAGACGAGGTCTCCCCCTTCCGCGATTTCCCTGCAATGTGCTTTCGAAGACCCGACGAGACGGAGCGTTTGGGTCCATCCGCTCTATATGGCCCAACCATCGTAGCCTCGCGATGTGTACTCTTCTGGCTATGTCCATGTCGCGGTACAGCTCATACAGCTCGTTGTTGTAGCTCATACAGCTCGTTGTTGTATCTAACGATTTCGATTTCGGGTAAGCTCTCTACAGTTTCGCACTCCAAGTCGGTTGAGGTCTTCATCCACTTGATTGAACCACCTAAGACGAGGTCTCCCCCTTCCGCGATTTCCCTGCAATGTGCTTTCGAAGACCCGACGAGACGGAGCGTTTGGGTCCATCCGCTCTATATGGCCCAACCACCGTAGCCTCGCGATGCGTACTCTTCTGGCTATGCCCATGTCGCGGTACAGCTCATACAGCTCGTTGTTGTAGCTCATACAGCTCGTTGTTGTATCTTCTCCACACATTGTCTTCGCATATGGGACCACAGATCATTCGGAGAATTTTTATTTCGAAACGACCAAGGGTTTCCTCATCCACTTTCGATAAGGTCCATGCTTCCGCGCCGTACAGCAGGACTGGGATGATTAAGGTCTTATACAAGGTTACCTTGGTTTTTCTAGAGAGGGTTTTGTTTCTCAATTGCCTTCTCAAATCAAGGAAGCAACGGTTGGCAAGAGTTATTCTCCGTTTGATCTCCGCACTGATGTTGTTGTCCGTGTCTACAGCGGATCCTAGGTAGACGAAGTCCTGTACTACCTCGAAGTTATGTCTGTCTATTGTGACGAATTGTCCAATTCGTCGATGTTCTGTGTCCTTGTTTGATGAAAGCATATACTTCGTTTTGCGCTCATTAACCATCAAACCCATTTTTGCCGCTTCTGTTTCAATACTCCCAAAAGCACCTATGACATCACGCTCTTTTCTTTCCATTACGTCAATATCGTCTGCGTAGGCGAGTAATTGTACAGACTTTTGAAAGATTGTTCCTCTGGTGTTGACGTTTGAGTTTCCTACAATCTGTTCAAGTATGATGTTGAAGAAATCCCACGACAGTTTGTCGCCTTGCCTAAAACTTTTTTCGACATTAAAGGTCTCGGTGAGTTCTTTACCAACCTTGACGGAGCAGCGTGAATTCTCCAAAGTCATCCTGCATAGTCGTACGAGTTTTGCAGGGATGCCAAAACTAGACATGGCTATGTACAGCTCGTCTCTGTAAATACTGTGATACGCTACCTTGAAATCGATAAAGAGATGGTGAATATCGATATTATATTCTCGGGTTTTTTCCAAGATCTGCCGTAATGTGAAAATTTGGTCTATTGTGGACTTCTCTGGATCCGCTGTAGACACGGAAAACAACATCAGTGCGGAGATCAAACGGAGAATAACTCTTGCCAACCGTTGCTTCTTTGGGTTAAGAAGGCAATTGAGAAACAAAACCCTCTCTAGAAAAACCAAGGTGACCTTGTATAAGACCTTAATCATCCCAGTCCTGCTGTACGGCGCGGAAGCATGGACCTTATCGAAAGCGGATGAGGAAACTCTTGGTCGTTTCGAAAGAAAAATTCTCCGAATGATCTTTGGTCCCGTATGCGAAGACAATGTGTGGAGAAGAAGATACAACAACGAGCTGTATGAGCTGTACCGCGACATGGGCATAGCCAGAAGAGTACGCATCGCGAGGCTACGATGGTTGGGCCATGTAGAGCGGATGGACCCAAACGCTCCGGCTCGTCGGGTTTTCGAAAGCACATTGCAGGGAAATCGCGGAAGGGGAAGACCTCGTCTTAGGTGGCGCAATCAAGTGGATGAAGACCTCAACCGACTTGGAGTGCGAAACTGGAGAGAGCTCGCCCGAGATCGAAATCGTTATAGAAGGATGTTGGTTGAGGCCCAGGTTCACCCCGAACTGTAATGCCCACCTAAGTAAGTAAGTAAGTGGACTTCTCTGGTCTAAAACCACATTGATAAGGACCTATCAAGTGGTTCACGTGGGGTTTCAGGCGTTCACATATTACAGCAGACAAGATCTTATAAGCGACGGCGACGTTAAGGAGGCTTATCCCTCTATAATTGGCGCAATTGTGAGGGTCTCCCTTCTTTAGGATCGGGCATGCTATACTGAGGTTCCATTCATCAGGCATGCTTTCTTCTGACCATATCATGCAGATCAGCTGGTGAATGCTCTTTTCCAACTGGTCTCCAGCTGCCTTGAAAAGTTCTGTATCAAGGCCATCTGCACCTGCAGTCTTATTTGATTTAAGTTTGCATATGGCAAGCTTAATTTCCTCTAGGTCGGGAGGACGGCATTCTTGATCATTGTCCAAGCTGAATGGGGCAATCTGCCTGACAGCGGAATTTGTGTCCTCATCGCCGTTAAGCAGTCTGCAGAAATGATCTTTCCAGATCCTCAGTAGCGACTGTGACTCTATAACTATGTTTCCCTGCTGGTCTTTACAGACTTGAGTTCGGGGTTTGCCACCCTGGCAGGATCTTTTTACCTTTTCGTAAGACTTCCGAATCTCGTTCCTGTCATGGCACCTCTCTATTTCCTCAAACGAGCGCTTCTCATGCTGTTTCTTTTTCTTTTTGAGAAGTCGGTGTTCTTCCCTTCTTTTCTCCTTGTAGATCTCGTTATACTAATCGTAAGCAGCCCTTGTTCGTTTTTGCATCAGCATTTGTCGTGCTTTTTGTTTGGCTGCATTTGCCTGCCTGCATTCTTCATCGAACCATGGGTTTCGTTTTGGTGGCCGAGTGAAACCCAGAACCTCAGAGGCAGCGGTTCTGATGGCTTCTTGGCATTGCTGCCACTGGTCTTCAATGCTTAATGCTGGCGGCATGGGATTCAAGGATAATTGAAAGGACACTCGATTGGAAAAGGCATTGGCAATGTCTTGCGATTGTAGCTTTCCGACGTCATATCTCTTCACAGCGTTAGTTCGTGTAGGTCGTGAACACGATATCCACATTCGTTGCTTGGCTACAACAAGGTAGTGGTCCGAGTCAAAGTTGGCCCCTAGGAAAGTTATATATCTTAAGTCAGTGGTAAATTGTTCGATAAAGTCAAGGTGCCTGACTTGACTTGGTGATGCTTTTTCCGGATTTTGATGGAAAGCGTAGGTTAGTGGCTCATTGTCCGTAAAAATACAAAAACTGCGACCTTCCAGCATGAAGCGAAAATATTTCACGGACATATAGGCGGCAAGCAACTCCCTGTCGTATACACTGTATTTTCTTTGCGATGGGATCAACTTCTTTGAAAAAAAACCGAGGGGTTCTTATTTGCCATCGAAAAATTGCTGTAAAGCGCCTCCTACCGCCACGTCAGATGCATCGACCATTAATGCAAGCTGTGCATTTGCTTTTGGATGGGCTAGTGAAGCTGCTTCAGCAAGAGCCCTTTTACAATTCTCGAAGCTCTTCTCCGTCTCTGAACTCCAAGCATTCAAACTCTTGTCGTTCTTCTTGTTACCTTTTGGAATTAATTGCTGGAGTATGGCTTGCTCGTCCACAGCATTCTTCATATATCGCCTGTAAAAATTTATAGAGTTAAGAAAAAGATCGCATACCTTTTCTGGCTTAGGATAGTCAAGAATAGCCTGTACTTTATGTTTCGGTGGTTTAATGCCAACTGCGTTGACTGTGTGGCCTAAAAATGTCACTTCCTCTTGTGCGAAATGGCTTTTGTCCACATTTAACACCAAGCCATACTCTCGTAAGCGTTCAAAAACTATTCGAAGATGCTTCTGATGTTCTTCCATATTTTTTGAAGCGACAAGTACATCATCAATATATGGGAAAGCGAAGTCTAAGCCTCTAAGCACGTTGTCTATGAATCGCTGGAATGTTTGGGCAGCATTCCTTAGTCCAGGTGGCATAAAAAGGAACTCCCACAGTCCAAATGATGTTATAATGGCTGTCTTCGGTATGTCATCAGGCTCTACCGGTATCTGATGGTAAGCCTTCTGTAAATCTAATGTCGAAAAAATGGTGGCGTCTTCCAAAAAACTGGTAAAATCCTGTAGGTGTCTTATGGGATATCGATCGGGAACCGAATTGGCGTTAAGCCGGCGATAATCGCCACCGCAGTCCGAGGTCAAGCGCATGGGTTTTGTTTCCATAAGTCCGGATGGGAGTGTTATTTGCTGCGTATAGATTTGATGTCTCAGTGTGACACGTTTTGCTTTGCGGTATTGTTGGTGGAATTGTAGGAATATCTGCTCCCGTGTCTGTAAGAAACAATAAGTTATTCTTAGGGTCTTTGACAAAAAGGCGACAATTATTACGGCCAGTGGCTGTCGCCATAAGAGACTGGCCAGTTAGTTTAACGAAGCATGGAAAGAACATGGAGCTCTACAATTTCTTGAATCGGCTATGTGTTTGCGATGATACCAACAATAGCTATCTGTGGCTTTGTCATTTGATAATCGCTTTCTGCTGCTACTCCGACTTTGATTGAAAAAAAACGAGAGCGAGATCGGTTGCGAGGTCGAGAGGTAAAACGTGTTTTTAGTTCAGTTACGGCACGTCTTAGCTCCAATATCTGATGTTCGATCGTCGCACCGTTACCTGTGAATGGCATTTGCTGATTTTGCTGTTCTGTCCCGTTAATTCCAAACACTTGCGGTACTTAATTTAGCTCTGCAATTTTATCGGCTAGTTCTGTTAATTTGTCAAGATCCTTGGTACTTACAGAGATAATAGAACGCATATTTGCGGGAAGTCTTTGCAACCAAAGCGACTTTAGCAGCTCGTCATGCATTTTGGTCCCAGCGAGATGTCGCATTTCTCTCAGTAATTGAGATGGTCTCGGATCTCCCAGTTCTATCTCCTGCAAGAGCTTTCGTAAGCGATGGTGATCTGAGTCAGTGAATCTTGTTATGAGTTTCTGCTTTAGATGCTCGTATTTTTCTCCTGCTGGAGGGTTCAGCAAGACATCGTTAACTTGGCTCAGAACACTACTTTCAATTGCTGCTACAACTGTGTGGTATTTCCTTGTATCGGAACTAACACGTGCCATAAAGAACTGTGACTCAACTTGAATGAACCACAATTCGGGTTTTTCTTTCCAGAATAGAGGAATTTTCACGTTCACGTTTACTCCTGCTATTTCGGGTTTCATCGTTTGCGCTTCTGTTGCTCTGAACAAATCAGCTATACCCTCCGTTAGCTCGTCTGGCAATGCGTTACTTGCGGAGTCTCCTTTTGTTTCAACCATAAAAATATTTTGCTGCTTATAACTGCGGTCGTCGGGGTCACCAGTTTAGAGGTCCTATTAAATGAAAGATAATAACTCTAATTCAAATAAATTATTATTTTATTTTTAATGCAAGGTATGAAACTTTGAACAATAAGAATCAGAATTTAAGTTGACTGCATGTAATGAGAGCGGGATGTCGAATGAATGATGTTGGGAAAAGCATGTGGCTGATTGCTGATGACAGGCGAAAGATTTCAGTTTATATTCGCGTAGTTGTCTGCCTGCTTCTCGCATGGTTGTCTGCCTGCTTTAAGAAAAGTGTTGCCAATTGTCAGCTTATGACAAGAGTTCGCCACAGATGCTTCCGTACACTACACGTTGCAAAAAGCATCACTCCTAACAAAACTAAACTTCTACTTGCGAAAGCTCTGTTACTTTCCATATTACTTTATGGATGTGAAGTCTTCGGTGACTTAAGCGGCTCATACACACCACACAAGTGTGCACTCTTGTGTCGGTGTGGATAAATGTGGTACGTGTGTGGGGTGGTTTACAAACCAATTTTCGGTGTGCCACACGGTGCGAACAAAATGAAATGGTTTTCATTTTTTTGGTCGGTGTGGTTTATGGTGCTGAAGTGTGTGTCATTTTGTGTGGCGTGTGTGGCGAAATGCCACACCGATTTTATAAGCACGGTGTGGACCCTTCTGTGGTTGCCCGATATGTATACAACCTACGACGATATGATCATGTTTCTTCATTTTCGAAACAAATTTGTGGCTGCAGCCTTGATAGACTATTGCAATTTCGATCTCTAAGTTACCTGCATCTGATGATCCAATCAGAACAACCGGATTATCTACACAGTAGGCTGAGTTTCCTTCATTCTACAAGGTCTCACGCTCTCATACTACCTTGTTTTAAATATCTCACAACTCAGCGTCAATTCTTTATTCATGCTATACGCCTTTCGAGCTCCCTGCCAATCGCCATGAGGGGGATTAGAAGCATCAGAAGATTTAGATGTTTGCTTTTCACATATTTGGCAAATTGTTGAACGTAAGGTTACAGTAATTGTATTGAAAATTTTCTTTTTATTTCTAATTTGTTTTATCTTTTTAAGTTTCATAAATTATCACTTTTATTATTATTAATTTTTTCTTATTTTTATTATCTTTTGATTACTAAATCATCTATATATATAAAAATGAATTGCTGTTCGTTAGTCTGGCTAAAACTCGAGAACGGCTGAACGGATTTATCTTATCTTGATCTTGTGTAGGTCTAGGGTAGGTTTAAAAGCTTTAATTTCATCCCTTTAATTTCACGGGAACAGAAACAGGAACGAGAACGGGAACCTTAAAGTTACTTGACAGATTCCAAAAACTCTCAACTCTAGGATGTTACATTATCCCTCAGTGAAATAGAGTCATATTTCATTCACATACTTCCACGGGAACGGAAAATTCCCTCTGGAACGGGGTTGGAAATGGAAACTTAGAAACTACTAGACAGATTTCAAAAATGTTTTCATCACTGGGATGCCAGATGCCACATAATCCCTCAGTAACTAAGCATAGATTTCATGTCTAAAATCCCACGGGAACAGAAACAAGAACGAGAACAAAAACCTTAAAGTTACTTAAAAGATTTCAAAAACTCTTTCAACTGTAGGATGTTCATTATCCCTCAGTGACATAGACTTATATTTCATTCAATTATTTCCAAGGGAACGGAAGCTTCCCTCAGAAACGGGGTTGGAAATGGAAACTTGGAAACTTCTGGATAGATTTCAAAAATTCTTTCGGCACTGGGATGCCACATAATCCCTCAGTAACTTAGCGTAGATTTCATTCCTGTAATCCCACGGGAACAGAAACAGGAATGAGCACGGGAGCCTTATTACTACAGACCCGAGCAACGCCGCCGCCGCCGGCTGGGCGGCTCAGCTAATTAAATAACAAATAGTAAGATTATTGGATTGTTTGTTTTTAAGAACTCTTTTGATTTTCGACTGTTAAGAATAAAGATTTAAACTTTTTTTTAGTTAAAAGTGTTACTTTTACAATAATCCAAACTATTTTTTCATATGAAATGACCGCACATTGAACTTTATTTATGTTCACAAAACAAAAGGTATTGATTTGAAGTGATACTATACACTTTGACCTAAGCAATGACAGCGTCTTCTAGGCCTTTGGTAGAGATAAGGATCTCGAAGGGATAATGGGTTCGAATGCGATTGAAGTGGAAGTTATTATGGTTATTATGTAGACAAGAAGAAATGAGTAAAGGAATAAAGGCTAGAAGAAAATTTTAATTTTGGCTCAGACCCAATAATGGTATTGTAAAACCACTTGGTGGTCTCTGTGACCATGTTGAACGGTGCAGATGCTGACACTTTGATGTACTCAACAAGTGTCATGAGCTTCAGCAACGGGACGGGAACAACAACATTAGCGGGAACTTGGAAAATATTGGACCAATTCCCAAAAAATTTTAAATGTTTGAGTGCTTCATTGGTCCTAAGTTAGTATTAAAGACTATATTTCCTTCCCATACTCTTTCGGGAACGGAAAAGGGAATGGCGAAACAACCAAGAAACTAGAAAGTACTGAAGCGATTACAAAAATTCTTTCACTGTTAGAATGCTTCATTGTCCCTGAGCAATCTAAATTATATTTCATCACCATTTTCCGAACAGGTACAGGAACGGGAATCAAAAAAAAAATCACTCTAACGATTTCAATGCGTATTTCACTTTTACAGTACTGGGCCGATTCAAAAAACTATGTCATCGTTAGAGTGCTTAACTGTTCCTGAGTAACATAAACTATATTTCATCCCCATTCTCCCACTAGAATGGAAACTTGGAAACTACTTAACTAAACTTACTTAATTCGATAAACGTAAGGCCTGAGCTACGCCTGGCGGGTCAGCTAGTTTGTAATAATAATGTAAATTCAATTAAAGGCTTGCAATATTTTATTAGACTTATGTTCTACTTTGTAAGCAATTTAAAGTAAAATAAAATACAAATACAAGATATCCCAAAGATTTTATCGAAAAAAACGCCGTTTCTTACAGTTGCATAATATTCAGTCAAAATCGTTCAAGCATTTTCTTAAGAAAACTGTTTTATATTTTTCACTTTTTAAAAATCGAGTTTCTTAGAAATCAAGTATGCAAAGTTTTAGACCTAGCCAATAGTTGTTTTGACAAAAAATCGAAAAAAATCAACGATACGGTATTGAAGTTTTTTAAAAAAATCAAAATTTTTTTATAAGCTTATAGGCTTTCAAAAAACAAAAAATTTTACATGTTTCTACCCAATTATTCTTAAACTACCTACTTCTTAAATATAAAGGTTCGTCAAAATTATGCCAGCCATTTACGAGAAAGTCGGTTTTAAACAAAATTTAATCGAATTCCTTGGAGCCGTTTTCGAGAAAATTTAGTAGATTATTATTTATTTATTTATTTATTTATTTATGACAATATAACTTATGAAATTAATTTAAAAATTATATGTATTTAAAGCATCAGGGCTACAGGACCATAGATGCCGTTTGTAATATGTACTTGTAAATTATTCACTTAAAACTATTTTTTTTGTTTTTACATGTTTGTTTCATAAAAAAAAATTAAACTTCTTTAAATTTCCTTAACTTTGTTGTGGGACTTCATAGCTTCTCTGATACGACAAATAGTTTGAACATAAGAGGGGTTAAGGATTTCTGTAAAACGTTTCTTCTTTGCTTCTAGAGGGTCGGTTATTGCTGTTTGGTGTGAAATCGGGCATTCAGTAAATATATAAATAAAAATAAAATAAATAAATAGGGTGGCGCTACAGAGCGAGGAGCCCCTGGGCCTAGCGCATTTCTCACAACCATCCCTTGTGAGGGAATGGAGGATTCAGTAAATATATGCCAAATTGAAAGTTCTGTAGGCAATATTGACATAACTAACTGTGGCGGTTCATTAGAAAAGTAATGTTGACTTGTGAAAAGTGTTATCCCTACCCTGGTTCGAAAAATGGAAATACATTCTTCCCTTGTTAGTGATTTTATTTTTTAGATTATTATTAATTTTTATTCGTTAACGTTGTTTAGAATTTGATACAAAATTGACAAAAATAACAAAAGCATGGCTTTACTGCCGTCTACCGAGTTGACAAAGCACAAATATTGCCACTTTTTTTAAAGAAAAAAGTGTTTGTTCCTAGAAAAATAAGTACATATTAACCCTTAACTAAAGTCGTGGGTCCAGTGGACCCACACACAATCTATAAATGTGTATAGAAAACGGCACAGTCACCGCAGCTCTCTCAACTTCTCAGTACCTTCCTACAGTAATCCAATGTATGTGTAGTGAGAAGGACGCATTTAGCTCGCTTCTCCTTAGGTGTGTTTTGGCGTGTAGATGGGTCCACTGGACCCACAACTTTACTAACGTTACTTTTTTTCGGCTATTTATTTTATTTATTATTTCAGTTTATTGTAATGTTTCAGCTGATTATAATTGCAAATCAAAGAAGTTTTTCTCCATTACCCGAAAACATGTTGGAGCAACAGCTGTTTATGGAATTTAAAAACGAAAAAAAGGAAATTGATCTAAATTCTAGCAATTTTTCGGAAAAATGATTTTTATGCCGGCAGTGACGACGATTTGGTATTGAAATGATCACAATTCAGACTCAGAATAGTCTTCTGAATAGTCAGACAATGACCAAGATGAAGAAAGAAACAAAAGAAAAGGTGCTATTTGTGACCGGCAAATAAAAAATCGAAGACGGTACATTTGTGTGCTAGGTGCAATCTGCCCATTTGTATGGCCTGTTCGAAAAAAGTATGTTTTTCAAGTTTTTAGATTGTCTGACTTTGACCATTGTCAAAATTTTTTCAGAAACTGATTTTTTTTTTTTGAATTTACAGTTTTGAAGAATTGGTTTTAAAATTGCAAAAAAATCTATTGATGGATTTTTAACTTTGTTTTTAGTATTTAATTTTAAATTTTTTTAAACACACTACTTTTAAACTATATAAATTGAGATTGCTTGACGAAAGTGCAAATTTGAAGTACAAGTGATAGTTCCTGTGTTTGGTTTCATAAAAACTTGTTTGTTATTGTTTAAGTATGAAGTTTGATAAAAAAAATTTATAAAATATATTATACTTTTTTTTATTGACATTTAAAACGGCTTGGGTCCACTGGACCCACGACTTAAGAAGCGTAGGAAATAATCACGACTTTAGTTAAGGGTTAATTATCATATCGGTTGTATGGAACCGGAACCGTTATTTGAATACCTAGAAAAGTCCATAAAACCCCTCTGGAGTCTGGCCAACAAACCCTGACTACAAATTTTGAAGAAATTTGTTCTAGAGGCTTATGCTGTTGAATCATTTATACGGACAGACAGACATACAGGCATACAGATATATAGACAGACAGACAGAATTGCAAGACCCACTTTTTTTGTATTTCTTATCATCGTAGTGTCATGTTTGATTCTTATCTCAAAATCATTTCCTGCACTATTGCAAGACTTGTTTGATGGTACCTTACCTAATACCTATAATCGCAAGGAACTTGTATTTGACCCATCCTTTATATATATGTATAACCACGGCTACAACGATTAGCTGTCTGTCCTTAGACTTATTTTACATTTGGAGTATGTTAAAAATATTAATTAAACTATTGTTGGTTTATTTAATGGGGTTTCTATACAATAAGCACCATTTCAGTACAATCTTAAAACTTTTTTTCTAATACAACTGAAAACTTCATTTTGCTGAAGTACAGCTCATTTATTGAATATAGAACTACCCAAGCGAAAGCATTTTATCAGCACAGATTTTCTATAGTAATCCCAGCAAAAAGTGTAGAAAACAGAAAATATATACGTCGCGTTGGTTAGTAACTGCGGGAGATAGCTATATGCACTTTAGATTTTTGTTCGCATACATAATTTAATTTACGTCGTGTATCATACTTAAGTTCTAAACGTCGCGCTCGAACAATTCTCGACACAATTTTTTTTTAGAGTAGGTAATGACACCGATGTAATTGCGTTAGTTCATGTGTAAATTTTTTTTGGAATTGTTTAACATGTGGTCGACTAACGTTTCACAATATTCTGAATTAGTTTAATCTTTGGAGAATAGATCCGCTCTTTTGTTATAAGTAGATAAACAGGCTAGCACAGCACGTTCCGGGAGGGCTGGTTCGGTAGTTAGATTGCCAAGAAAGCATTTTTCATGCTAGTTAACTACTTAAGGAGGACTGTCCGTCAAAATAACAAATTTTATGATTTTAGGAAATGAAATAGTAAATAGGTGCTCTAGGATACATATTTATATAAGCTTAAACGTTTCATTGAATATTTGGATATCTGTATATCTGTGGCAATAAGACAATAAGCTTATGTCGACATATGGCGTAAGCGATACAGTTATTGACACTCGTAAGGAATTTTTCAGTTCACACAGCCGGCAAATATATTTGGTGTGGGTAAATGAAACTCTAAGTACATTTCTAAATACCTTATTCAATTGGTTTTCTTTTTAGTTGTATTAAAATCGGTTAAGAGATTCGTGATACTATTAAATTTGGAAATTTTTCGAAGACTATCAAAATATATAATTATTGACATCCTTGTACAACTATTGACACCACATATTTATACAATTATTGACATATTAGCAAACAGACAGTAAAGAATAAAAATAGCGATTTTTTGGTTAAATTATTTTTTAAACTTATAATTATTTTTATTTGTAGATCTTCCTCTTCTGAAGCCATACTGTTTCTCCGACAAGCCACCTGATGTTTGCACTGCCGCTGCTAGCCGTGGTTTTATTAACTTTTCAAAAAGTTTACCGGCGGTGTCCAGCATGCATAGTGGCCTGTATGCCGATGGAGAGTCTGGATCTCCTTTGCCTTTGCTAATCAGTGCGAGGCGTTGTTGTTTCCAAATTTTGGGGAACACACCTTCCTCGAGACAGCTGTTGAACATGTTCAGGAGTAGTTGGGGACATGTTTGGGCGGTTACTTTTAGCACTTCTGCGGGGATTCCGTCGGGGTCTGGGGCTTTTTTGTTTTAAAGCGACTTGACCGCTATGCTCAATTCTTCCTCACTGAATGGTAGGATTTCGTGTCCTTGAACCACTGTGATGTCGGTTGGTCTGATCGGGTGGGATGGGAATAAAGAGTTTACGATGCGGTTCATCTTTTCTTCACTAAGAACGGGGAGTGCTGTCTGAGCCCCGAGTTTCCGCATAACAATCTTGTATCCCAATCCCCAGGGGTCATTGTTTTTATCTCGGCGGAGATTCTCCCATTTTTGTTTTTTGCTCAAATTGATGGCCTTTTTGAGCTCGGATCTTTTACCTCGAAACTCTGCTAGGGCAGCTTCTATAGATTCTGCAGACTCTGCTCGTCTTCTGCGTTCCCTTGTGACTATACGCCGAAGTTGTAGGCATCTCCGCCGGAGTGCAGATATCTCCTCTGTCCACCATTACACTGGATCTCGTTTTTTGTTTGTGCCAGGAGTTCGGGGTATGGAAGAATCGCAAGCGAGCCGAATGAGCGTCATCGTTGCTTCAGCATTTGTTTCTGCATGTACCGGGGTGAGGAGCGTGGTGCCTGCTGCCTCTTCGATAACGGATTTGAAGATGTCTACGTTTAGCCTGCTTACAAATAATAATAATAATAATAATAATAATAATAATTATAATAATAATAATAATAATAATAGTAATATTCAATTAAAGGACTGATATAATTACTGACACTCTTTATAAGTACAACTATTGACACAGTGTCAACGTTTGTACTCCAATAGAAGACAGTTATTGACACAGGGGTGTCAATTATAAAAATTGTTAAAATCTTAAGACAATAGTTGACACCCCATTTTATTTAATATATAATTACATAAAAACAATAAAAACAAGTCAAATCCTTGTCTAAGACTATATATTTCATATATAATAAACTTTTATGTTCATGCTTTTATCAAATACAACATAATTATCTACTTACATGTTGGGATTCCTTAACGAAATAGAGACTTTTTCACAAAAAAACACACTCGCGTAACAGTGATGTTTACGTTTCAGAATTCACAACAAAACTGAGTAGCTAACTCCAAACTAAAAACAAAGGGTGAGAGAGTAAGAAAGAGCGAAGAATTTAAAAAAATAGCTTATATGAATCGTCCCGATTTGTTCCAGTGAAACGTTCTGTAAGAAGAGGGTGTCAATAACTAGACTGAAATTTTGCAGTGTCAATAATTGTATCATCTACGCTGTACAAGCGATTTCTCTGTTTTTTAATGGATATTCACAAACACTTTGGAATCTTCTATGTAGCTATACTATGCTTTCGACAGAGAAGCTTATAATATTTAATTTTTTAACGTTTATTTATCTGTCCTCTAGTTTCAAAATTTACGATTCAACAAAAAAAATGTCTTATTATTTTTTTTCTGACCGGTTCCATTTAATCTATATAAATAAAAATCAATTGCTGTTCGTTAGTCTGGCTAAAACTCGAGAACGGCTGAACCGATTTATTATCTTATCTTGGCATTGAAATCTTCGTGGAGGTGTAGGGAAGGTTTAAAATATAAGTAAATATGAAAAAAAAAGAATTGAAGTACAGTAAAAGTAACAATATCATTATTCTTAACAGTAATGAATTAAAAATTAAATTCAAACAATGACAGCAAAAAATACAAATAATAAGATTATTGGATTGCCTGTTTTCAAGAATTCTTTTAACTTAATTTTGACTGGTTAAATTTAATTTTTTTTTAATTTAAAATGTTACTCTTACAGTAAACCTATCTTTTCACTTGCGATTATAGGTACTATAAGGCAAGTCTTGCAATCGTGCAGAAAAAAAATTTTGAGATAACAATTAAACATAACATTACGATGATAGAGAATACGAAAAAAGTGGGTCCTGCAGTTCTGTCTGTCTGTCTGTGTGTCTGTCTGTCTGTCTGTCTGTCTGTCTGTCTGTCTGTGTGTCTGTGTGTCTGTCTGTCTGTATATGGATCTACAGCCTGAACCGCTTGACCGATTTTCTTAAAAATTTGCAGTTAGGGTTTGTTTGGCATCCTACAGAGGGGTTTTTGGAATTGTGTCTCTAGGTCTTGAAATAACGGTACCGGCCATACAACCGATATGATAATACTTATTTTTCTCGAGAACGGCTCCAACGATTTCGATAAGATTTTCTCCGCAGTATTAATTTTAGATTGTTTTTCTTATGATTGTAAAAAAAATTTTATAAAAAGTCTAAAAACGGTACCTCCCATAGTACCGTTTTATTCAAAACCGACTTTCTCGTTAACGGCTGACACGATCATGACGAAATTTTGGTTTTTAAAAGTAGTGAGCTGTTAAAGAAAGACTGCATATCAATATTTAAAAAAAATTGGTTTTGGAAATTTTTATAAATTTTTTAAAAAAATTTTGATTTTTGGAAATAACTTCAAAACTATAACTTTGATTTTTTTAAATTTTTTGTCAAAACAACATTTAGCAAGATCTAAAACTTTGCATACTTGACTTTTATAAAACAGTTTCTCAAAAAAAGTGAAAAGTAAAAAACCGTATTTTGAAAAAACTGGTCCAACGATTTTGGTTAAATTTTTATCATGCATATGTATTAGCAATTGCAAAAGAATGGCGTTTTTAGATTTTTGCTTGAAACCTTTGGAATATTTAATTTAATTTTTTCATTATTTTGCGTGATTTAATTCAATTTCCATAATTAATGTGTACTTGGCAACCCTGTACCACAAAATATATTATGATTTTGATATTGTATTTAGAACACAATCGCAAGTTCGTGCCTGGACTTCCACAAATAATTAAAAATCACAATTTAATAGGCATACCCATTCTGGAGTTTTAGCAAGGCTAGCAATGCCATGGAGAAAAAGTTCTAACCTAGGTCGTCGAAGTAAATCAAATTTGCGAAGATAAACATCATGTGCTAACCGTACTGATGACCAGTGAGAAAGATATGTATAACGAGAACAGCCGTATAAGTATGGCAGAACTACGTTCCATAGTGTGTGGAAATGCAGTGTTTAGGTACATAACCTCAGAAGTACTCGGGAACGGGAACGTAAGCGAGAGCTTAGTATTTGTATTGAAGACGCACCAAAACTATTGATCTCATTTGAATGATGCCTATTTGGAACACAAAAATGGTCTAGAACCTGAGAAATAAAATAGACTATATTTCCTTTCCATATTCCCTCGGGAACGGAAACATAACTGGGAGCATGAAAAATACTAGACTGATTCCGAAAATTCTTTCACCGTTGGAGTGCTTCATTGCCCCTGAGTACCATGGACTATATTTCATTTCCAAATACCCACATGAACGGGAGTGGGAACGGAAAATCAAAAACCACTTTAACGATATTAAATTTTTAAGCTATACACAATACGACGTAATACCAAAATAGTATAAACAATACTATATTTCCATATTCCCACGAAAACGGGACGGGAACTTGGAAAGTTCTGAGCCGATTCCGAAAATTCTTTCACTGTTAGAATGCTTCACTGTCCCTGAGTAATATAAACTATATTTCATCACCATTTTCCCACAGGAACGAGAACGAATTTAAAAACTCCTGTACCGATTTCAATACGTTTTTCACTATTACAATACGGTGTTATTCCCAAGTTACATAGTCTATATTTCATCTCCATACGGAAAGAGAACAGGAGTTTTTTAGTTGCGATAATCCACGTGTTTTTTAATCTAATAAATGAAAAGATTAGTAAAGTTTTTAACAGTAAAAACACTTTTTATATTTCTTCAGATGTACATTTAAGAAGCAATGCTTCCATCGTCAGTGAGCTGGAACATATACGGGAACTTGGAAAATTCTGGACCTATTCCAAAAACTCTGTCATCGTTAAAGTGCTTAATTGCCCCTGAGTAGCATAGACTATATTTCATCCCCACCCTGCCACTAGAATGAAACCTTAGAGACTGCTTTACTAAACTTTCAATTTGATAAAAGCAGGGCCTGAGCTACGCCGGGCGGGTCAGCTAGTTTCGTATAATTTTTTCAAAAAGGGCTTGCCACCGCTCGTTTTACATCACAGAGATTTGATACATACATGATTTGATTGAATTGATTTGAAAATGCTGCAAGGAAGCACGAAAGAAAAACCATCATTTGAACTACAAATAGTACAGTCATTTGTTATGAAAAGTAGCGGTTATCTGGAAAGTTTTCCGAGAGTTTTGAAAATTGGCAGTTTTATAGATTTTGATGTGCTCTATCTGAATTTCAGCTTTGCCACCTCGTATTTTTGCCGCTCGAACCGCCATATTGGAAAAATGGCACCTAGAATCAGTTTTCAGTTTCAGGGAATCTCCCTCTCGACTCATTTTACGATAAAAAATAGTTAAACAAAAGACTAGTGACAATTTCCTACACTTAACATATCTATCTATTTTTTCATAAAGTCAATAGTTTCGATGTACGAGCGCCGCAAAGTGTATTCCAACACACGTTTTGGTAAAAAAAAAAACTTATTTCCACACCACCCTGAGTACAATCTGCACATTTATGTATAACTACATTGTATAGTTTTATCGTTACATACATAAATGTTAGAATAACAATCAGTGTTACCATTCTTCTTCTTTAATTATTTGATCGATGTAAAACTCTGAATTATAACTTCTTAATACTCGTATACCTTCTTTAATTTGCTTATGCATGTTTTTGTATATTTTATCTTCTAGATTTATAGTATTTTCATAAGAAAAAAAGTTTATAGCATTAATTGTTTGATTATTTAACTTATGTTTGCTGTTTAATAAGATAACACTGGATTCAATTTCTAAGTCGTAATCGTACCTATAATAAAAATAAAAAGGGTGGCGCTACAGAGCGAGGAGCCCCTGGGCCTATCGCATTTCTCACAACCATGCCTTGTGAGGGAATGGAGGGGACCTACAATTTTATGCCGGATCCGAACGGCTTTTTGAGAAAGCGCTTTTCATGGCATGAATTTACTAACGGAGGATTTGCCAATTCCTCGCGAAAGGCGATACCCGGAAAAAACATTTTTTGTGCCTCAGCTGGGATTCGAACCTCGAACCTCTGGGTTAGCAGTTGGACAAGCTAACCATCGCACCACGGGTACCACATTACATTAGTAATCGTACCTATTCTTGTTTAATGTTACATTTTGAAGTTATATCTATAAAAGTATAATAAGACAATTTTCTTCTTCAAAGTTAATTTCACAAATGTTTTTACTTACATAGATGATTTTGACAGTTTTTGCATATATTTTATAAGGCAATTGTTTTATCTGTAATTATTTTTCCGTGTTTTGAACTAAAGGTGCTACTTTTTATAATTTACATGATTTAATTAGAATTGGATATTTATTTATATAAAGTGATGAAGCTAATAATATCTTAGAGTACTCAAGTATATTTACTATGGGTACTTGAATTATTTCATTTTGAATAATATTTTTTATGTCTTCTAAGTCTAGGCTTTCTGATAAATATTCATTATTTTTTCCCGCATTAATAATTCTGGTCAATAATAATAATTGTTCGAACACTTGTTCTATTATTACCAAATGTTCTCTAAGACTCTGACCTTCAAATTGTTGCAAAATTTGTTCAAATCTAGAATTTATATTTTTTTGTTTATTATTGTTTTCTATTTAGGTTCTTGCAATTGGTCTGCCAGATTCCTGATTTTACTTAACCAAATTTTTTTCTGCTTGTGTAGGTTGATATCAGTACTAGTTTTGATATTTACGTAAGCTTGAAACATCGAATTCAAGTTGGTTGCATCTAACAAATAAGTTTGTTCTTTAAATAGATACACGTCATCTGTTTGTGTAAATATAAACTTCTTGTTGATTGAGTGTTTCCTTGCCCTTTTTAATTCTGTACAATGTTAAGATTATTAATATTCTGGTCATCTGAAAAGTGATAATTTTTTATGTTATCCTAATGAATTTTTATTCCTTATTTAGAGACTATAGTGTCTCCTTTATTTTCTTCCACTATTCTTGTTATGTATGTGGCGTAAGATTTCTTTCTTAGACCTGTGATTCTTACCATTATCTTATTTCCTTTTTATACTCTCTGTGTCGAGTTCCTTTATTTACGTTCGATCACTTTTTTGTATGCTGAGTTTAGTAATTTCACTATTGCTATATTTATTGTTAAAGGAAGTGTCTCTAGGTTTCAAACCTGTAACTGAGTATATAGAAATATTTAACTCACGCACTGTTCTTAATATTTGCTCGATGAGTCTTGTTTTATTTTGAACTGTGAATATTCTAGATAGTTCAGTTAATGAACCGTTTACACGTTCGACTTGACCGTTCGCTGTCGATCTGTATACTGGAGTTAGTTTTAGTTTAGTTTTAGTTTTATTTGACTTTTTATTTATTTCATAATAGCATATACTATACTTATACAACTCAAGTCTTTTTGGTTTGGCCTATGGCCGTCTACCAGACTGACATTTTTCAGTATTTACAATTTTAAACTAGTAATTGTAACATAATAAAATAAAGTTAATCACCTATTATTCGACTTAAAAATTCTCATTTATTATACAATTTCTATAGTTAAGAGCAGCGTTAATAAACTTATAAAGAACAGTCCAACCCAAATTACCATTAAGTATCTCAAACATCTCGAATTCATTAAGATTTTGTTTTCCAAAATATCTCACTCTGAACTCCTTCATAATTGGACAAACTGCGATAAAGTGAAATACATCTTCACGGACGTTTAAATTGCACAGGCTACATAGTAGTGGTAAATCGGGACGGTGGGGAATGTAGTTAAGGTTTAGTAATTCACCTCTCGTTCTAAGGATGACGCTGATTTTCTTTAGTGAATTGAAGTTATTTAAGTAAGTATTGTCACCGAGGTAGAAGACTAGACGACTATAGTAACTTCTGAAGATTGATGAACGGGCTTCTGCTACATTTTTTTCATACAAGAATTGTCCAAATTTCCTTAAAAGAACATTAAACTTTGCTCTCAGTAAAACAGGCTGCTCATTAACTGTGATCATAATATCTTCACTGCAAGTATTCGCCAGATTTTGTCATTCTGCTGCCATGTGTCCTTTTGCCTGAATCGCGCTTTTTAATACAATTTTAGGTATTCTTTCATTGTTCATTTGAAAAACCTTAATTATGTAGTTGAAGTGAATTTGAAGTGTTTCCAATATCATTGGTGGCAGTCCTGTTTCCAGATGCAACATATAGTTTGGAGTGTTTCGTGGAAGATGAAAAATTCTCTTGATAAAATATCGAAGGAGCTTTTCAATTGCATCAAAAGAGCTGTATCCCCAAACCTGAGATCCATATAATAAAATTGTGGCTGCCGTAGATTGGAAGAGCTTTAGTTTGGCACTTAGTTCTATGGCATCATTCTTGAAACAACGTTCCCAAACGGATGATATTGCTCTCTTTGACTCTACCAATTTTTGTTCAAAATGTTTATTCATGTTGAGGTTTGACGTCAATAAAACACCAAGATATTTGTATTCACGAACAACTTCAACAGTTTCGCCATTGAAGGTCCATTTCTCGTTATTCGCATGCTTGCCACCTCCTCCTCTGAACACCATTATCTTCGATTTTGAAAGGTTGACGCTGAGATTCCAGCTTTCACAATACTCCTTAAGGCTATTCATTGCGAGCTGCAACCCTTCAACCGTCTCTGCAAAGAAAACAATGTCATCTGCGTACATGAGAGCTGGTATCGTTGCACCGCCGAACTTTATACCTCCTTTGACAATATCGTTAATAAATAATATAAATAACAGCGCACTCAAGATGCATCCTTGCTTGAGTCCCATTTTAGTATGAAATTCTTCTGAGACTGTCGTTCCATCCCATACGTAAGCTGTGTTATTTGCGTACAAAGATCTTAAGATTTCTATCATTCTGTTGGATAAACCGATAGTATGCAACTTATAGAAGAGCGCTTCACGCACAATAGAGTCGAAAGCAGCACGGAAGTCAACAAAAAACACATACAGTTTCTTCTTTTTCCTTATATAGGTATCAGCAATGTTGTACAACGAGAATATGTTATCTGTTGTGGAATAATTTTTCCTAAAACCGGCTTGAAACTCTGTTTGTATGTCCTTTTCCCTTATTATCGATTATCGCACTTTGGAAAATTCGGTTGAATTCATCTGTAAGCAGGAATAAAAAATTCTCTGTAGCGTGCTTATAGTGTTCAAAAGGAATGCGGTCATCTCCAGGTGCTTTATTTAACTTAGTTTTTTCGATAACCTCCTTTACTTCATGAATTGAAAATGGTGCATCTAAATAATCGTTAAAGATTAATGGGACTGCATACTGCATTGGTGGAGAGTTAATCTCTATATTAAGGAGACTTTTGAAATGGTTACTTAGGCTTGTTGCTTGTATTCCTAGAGCAATTATATTTGTGGATCCTTCTTCTTCTTCATTTCCGGCGTTACGAGTAGTGATCTTGAAGCGATCACAACTCTCCCACTTTTCTGCTTCACACTAGTGATCCGCCTGTGGGGTACGCCGCGTTGACCTCAGAAAGCGTCGGCAAGCCTCCCGGTTTTGGATTGTTCCATGTCTGAGGCCAACCAAATGCTGCTGTTTTTGCATTTGCTGGTACCAGGAGCGTTTTGTACTGCCTTTTCTTTTTCGTCGCGAATTTGTTGAAACGTTGTACGATATTGCCTTTTGGACTAGGTTCTGCGGATCTCTCCTTTGAACATGACAATACCAACTGAGCCGGTCGTGCTGAATTTTGTCCAAGATGGTACTTTTGACATGAAGGCTTCCACGGATCTTAGTACTTCTAATTCGATCAAGCTTTGTTACTCCTGCTGTCATCCGAAGCATCTTCATTTCGGCTGCTGTCAATTTGCTCTCATACTTTTTGTACATTGTCCAACATTGTGAACCGTATGTCAGAGCTGGACGGACAACTGCTGTGTAGAGTCTTCCCTTCAGCTTAGGGGGCATTTTTTGATCACAGAAGATAGCGGAGTTTTCTCGCCACTTCATCCACCCTACGCTTACTCGATGATTGATGTCGTCATCACAAGTTGCTTCACTATTGATCATAGATCCCAGATATTTAAACTTTTCACACTTGGGAAGCACATTTCCATTCAAATAAATGTCTGGAATAGGCTTGTCTGGATCAGAAAAAGGGCAGCACAGGTATTCAGTCTTTTTTGCGCTAATACGGTACCCATTTCCTTCCAGAACATCAATCCAAACGTCAAGTGCTCGTTGCAGGGATGTAGGATCCTCGCTTATGATGGCTCCATCGTCAGCAAAGAATAATTGTTGTACTTTATTGTCCGTTACTTTTCCTTCGAGCAAATAATCCAGAACAGCAATAAAGAGCAGTGGACTCAAGACACTTCCCTGATGTACACCTACTGTTATTTGGAATTCTTCGGTGACTCCAGCTGGGCATCTCACTTTTGCAACTGCTCCATCGTACATGTCCATAATTATTCGGACATAGGCTTCAGGAACTCCTCGGTGTCTGAGGGCCACCCATATCAGATCTCGTGGTTGTCGATCGAATGCTTTTTCGAAGTCAACCAACACAATATGCAAATCCTCTAAGGCATCTCGGTGTTTTTCCATAATGATCCTTATACTTTGGATTGCGTCTGTAGTTGACTTACCCGCGACAAACCCGCATTTGTCATCAGACAGCCTTATTATTTTCCGCAGTCGGCTATCCAAAACCCGCTCAACGATCTTCATAGTGTGGGACATCAACTTGATCGAACGATAGTTGTCACAGCTTCTGGTATCTCCCTTTCCCTTGTACATTGGAAGAAGAAAACTTTCCCTCCATTGATTAGGCAAACTGTCACCTCTTATAAGTTTGGAGATGAGAATCGTGAGCCATCTCAACCCGATGTCTCCCATATTTTTCCAAAACTCATATGGTACCTCGTCTGGCCCAATCGCTTTGCCTTTTTTGGAGTTCTTAACTGCCTCCCTAACTTCTTCGACTGTGACGTCGGATACTTCCGTAAAGTTAGGTGCAGCTGTTGGAAAGTGGCGCCGAGGAAACTGTTCATTCAAAAGATCATCACAATACTGTCGCCACCTGTGAAGAATTTTGTCGTCATCCACAAGTAGCAGTCCTTGAGCATCATTTATGAACTTTGGCGAACGAATCTCCTGCGCATTTCTCCTTCTCTGAGCGTCTATTTTGAAAATGGTTGCTCCCTTATTCAAGTTACTTTGTCTTAGCTCTTGGATTGCCTGATTTGCTTCAGCAGCTGGGGCAGAAATCTCTTCCAGCTCTCGATACAGGCCCTCCGTGCTTCTTGCTTGAAGTTGGGCGCACTTTTTCTTCGCTTCTTTTCTGCAGCTCTTGTATTCCATTTTGAGACGCGCTTTTTCATTTGTATTTCTTGAGGGGCACTTCGACCAAGCTTGGAAAGCTGCTTTCTTCTTTCTAATCACTGCTTTAGCTTCATCATCCCACCACCAGGTCTCTTTAGCTTGTTGGTGGTGTCCTTTTGAGACTCCTAACAGTGATTTGGCTCTCTCTAAGCAGGTTCGTTGTAGGCGATCCCACATATTTTGTGCCGTCATTGTATTTGAAACTGCGTCGATGGTATTACACAGCTGACTTCGCATATACGAAATGAATTGCTGTCCTTTGGTTTTTTCCAGATTGTACCACTTGATTCTCCTAGGAGCCTTTGTTTGTTTGACTTCCTTCACCGCATCCGTAAAAAATTCTGTTAAAAGAAGACGGTATTGTTGAGCGGCAGCTTCTCCTAGAATCACTTTGCAGTCTTTCACCCGAGATTTCATGTAATTGGTTACCAAATGGTAATCAATCTGGGTTTCATTTCCTCCACTGCTGTAAGTGATAAGGTGTCGGTCTTGATTGATGAACATGGTATTTAGTACGATTAGACCGTATGACTTGCACATATTTAGAATATCTTCACCAGGAGTGTTCCTGGTGCCGAATCCAAAACCTCCATGGCAGTCTTCATAGTCCTCGTTTGTCTTCCCGATATGTCCATTCAAATCTCCTCCAACAAACAAACACTCTTCTTTTGGGATGTTCTTAAGTAGTATATAGTATATTTGTGGATCCATTTAGGAATTTAACAGCTTTCCAAAATTCAGCGGAACTGCGTGTGTGGTTGATAACAGAAACAGTTTTTTGCTCAAAAATTAGTTTTTTCGCAAAGCAAATCCTTTTGTACTCTTTATTTGCCTCAGAGTAAAGTTTTCTGAACACGGGCAAGTTTCGTGAACGATAGAGTTCCAAAAAATTAAAAGACATCTGCCTGGCTTTTAAACACTCCGAGTCAAACCACTTTTGCTTACAACAAATTTTCTTATTTGTTAGATTGATTTGAGGGTTGGATTCTTTTATGATTTGCGTCAAGACTGTTATGTCTGCACGCACATTTGATTCCTCAAGCTTTCTTATCTCGTTTCTCATATTTTCCTGAAACTTGCTTTTGTTTTTTTCTATCCATTGTATTTTCGGAATAAGATTTAAACGTTTTGTGCCAACCGGTGATTCACTTTCGGATGTTGTAAAAGTTACTTCTAGTGGCATGTGGTCGGAAAACGTTTGAATTCCTACTCTAAAATCACTTACAACATTGTTCCACACTCCAGATATAAAACAGTAGTCAATTGTAGAGCTATTTTGTCCTCTTATGAATGTAAGTTCGCCGTCTGGGTCACTGAAGGTGCTTCCATTCAGAACACAGCAATTATATTCATCTGAAAGTTCCATAATTTGATTGGCTTTATGGTCACAAAGTGAATCCTTAGAGTTTCGGTTTGGATTGAAGATAGGCCACTGTTTACTGTAGAATTTATTTTGTGACAGGCCAATTCTGCAATTGAAGTCCCCGATTAGCATCAAATTCGTTGCGTCGATGACTTGTAGGACTTCACAAAGCTTATCAAAATCAGATTTCCAATGACTGCAGTTTATATAAATGGGAACTATGCACATAGTATCACTCCCAAGTTTCACGTCTATTACATAATGATCATTTACTCTTCTGAAGTTAATGTCAACTTCAGTTAAATTTCTCCGGTATCCATAAAACAAACCTCCGCTGCCTCGTCCATATTTAGCTATCTTGACTGCATTTACCCATCTTAGCTCGTAATTGCTGAATATTTTCTTAAATTGTACTTCTTCGCCTTCCAATAAATGTGTTTCAAAAAGTATAAATATATCAAACTCTTTGACGTAATTAAAAAAATTTGGGAATAATAATTTGTTTTTTAGACCTGATACATTGTAACTTATAATCTTAAAATTAATTAATAAATTATTGTTTATATTAAATTTCTGTTGGTAGACTGCTGAATCTCATGCCAAGTGTAAACAGTCACTGCTTGCGCTTGCACCCAAATTCAAACTTGGTAAAGTTGTTTCCACCCTACATGCTTGGTTGTCACTTGAGTTGACATATTTGACGTTTGTCGTGATTTTAGACTGTGACGTTTTGTACGCATTGTTTTCGTTTAAAAGTTCATTCATAAAAATATTAAGAAACGATATGTCTCCAAAAATTAATTCAAGTGTTTTAAGTGCATTATTTTCACCACACTGCAGCCCTAAGGCGGAGTCCCAAGTAAAAACTTTGCCCTCAATTACCAACCGGTCGTCACGGATTACAATTTTTTTCTTCGATGGATTCCTTTCCAGCAGCTTTCTTCTTATGCGTAGAAGTTTTGCTCGGCGCTCACGAAAATTCGGCGGCAGGTCTTTTTGGATGCTAATGTTTTTCCCTTTCAGAGCACCCGAATTCCTCAACACTTTCCAGGCGGTTTCACGCGTCTTCATTTTTACCAGAATTGTTGCTCCAGGATTGTTTTGACTGCGTATACTATATGCAGATTCCACTAACGAGTCTGCCTCTGTTTCATTCACAAGCCCAGCACAGATGGCCTTAGCTTCATCACAAGCATTCGGATTATTTTTAGGTAGGTTAGGGTTAGGTGGAAGTGGCTGTCAGTCAATGAGTACATTGCCTAACACACTTAGGCCGCAAGGGCCCATTGTGATACCACAGAGATCAGCAAGTTAATCACCTACTGATCTCAGAAACCCGATGTAAGATTAACGAGTTGATCACTTATTAATCTTCCATTACGGGACTAGCCGGTTATTCACCTGCTAGTCGAACCACGTGGAACTTTTAATGTATTTTGAAAGACTTTTAGGGTCTATGTAAGCTAGGTCGCTAGTATCATCGAAGAAGAATTCACCGAGATGAGTTTTCCTCCTATGAAGTAGTGCAGGGCATGAGCAAAGAAGGTGTTGAACGGTTTCTTCCTCCTCCTCGTCCATGCAGCTTCTGCAGAAATCATTGGAAAACACACCAAGTCTTTCGGCGTGTCTCCCTATTAGACAGTGTCCCGTAAGAACACCTATGGTAGAACCTAGATACAGATAGATATTTTTAGGTAAGCGAACCACTAAATTTGCCTCAGTGTTTTTTTGGAGCATTTTGTCGATTTGTTCTTCCAACACTTTGTTTCGAGTCTCAAGCTTTCTTCTTTCTTCTTTAGTTACATATGTTATATCAAACACATTTGGTTCACCATTTCTGTTTTGAAGTTCATCTCGTTATCTGTCATGAATCCTTCAGATTTTGGGAGATAATTAGATAAGACATCTTCCATAACGTCGTACAGTCTGTTTCGAGTTTCGATTTTCCGAAGAATTATACCTATACTAGCGGCCCGTCCCGGCTTCGCACGGGCACTAAACATGACATTTACACACATATTCACAATTTTTCGCGTCGAATTAAAAAAAAATAGGAAATTTAATTCTTAGCTGAACCCTGCCCGCTTCGCCAGGCAATAGCGACTTAATATAAAAAAAATGGTTAATTTTCGATTAATTAATTTTTATTGTAACGCTTTTTGGTAAACTACATTTTTGGTTTTTCTTTCACCATTACTTGTATACAGGGTGTCCCGTCATTCGATTTACATACTTTGGGATATGATTCTTGGTCATATTTTAAGAAAAAAATTGTTCTACAGTAAAGTCCGTTTCTCAAGTTTGACATCACTTTTTGACAATTTAAAAAAAGGCTAACTTTGGTGTACCCTGACCTGTGTTAAATTCGATATCTCTGTCAATACTGATGATAGAGACCTAATCTTAGTCTCAATTTTTTGTAGAAATAACTACCTTTAAGACAATGAAATCCAAAAACGGGCTCTGGCATGGATTCAAAACGAAGGAGGGCGCTTTGAGCACTTGTTATAATTGTATTTGTATTAAATACATAAAAAATCTACTAAAAGTGATCATATTATTGTTTTATTCAAACAAACCTCAAAGCAAAAACTTTTTTTTATTTTTTTTTAAATTTTTCCCATATCGTATTTTTCCAAGTATCATAAAATGTATGGGTTTTTGAGCTAACTTAATGCAGGGTTTTTTCTTTATTATTGTTTTGTTCATCTGTAAAAAATAAAGAAACTCTATGTTTATCAGGTCTTTTCTCCAAAAAAAATGACCTCAAAGTCAAAACTTTGTTTTGGGAAGAAAATTTGAACACCACTTAAAATTGAAAATCTGGCAACCCTAAACCTATGAAAGCCTAATTTAAATACAGTCTTAAAGGTTGTTATTACTACAAAAAATTGAGTCTAAGATTAGGTCTCTATCATCAGTTTCGACAGAGATATCGAATTTAACAAAGGTCAGGGTACACCAAAGTTAGCCTTTTTTTAAATTGTCAAAAAGTGATGTCAAACTTGAGAAACGGACTTTACTGTAAAACAATTTTTTTCTTAGAATATGACCAAGAATCATATCCCAAAGTATGTAAAACGAATTACGGGACACCCTGTATACAAATAGAGCAGATGGTTTGGTAATTTCGCGATCGTGTGTTGGGCATTGTATCTATATATAAAGCAAAGTTGATAATTTGTTTCTCTTTCTCTCTCACTCTCTCTCTTAGTCTCTCTCTCTCTCTTTTTCTCTCTCTTTCTCTCTCTCATCCTATCTCATTCTCTCTCTCTCTCTCCCTCTCTCTCTCTCTCTCTCTCTCTCTCTCTCTCTCTCTCTCTCTTTCAATCTCTCTCTCTTTCTCTGTCACTCTTTCTTCCTCTCTCACTTTCACTCACTCACTCTCTCTCTTTCTCTCTCTCTCTCACTTACTTTCTCTCACTCTCTCTCTCATTCGCTCTCTCTCACTCTCATTCGCTCTCTCTCTCTCTCACTCTCACTCTCTTTCCCTCTCCCACTCTTTCTCTCTCTCTCTCTCTCTCTCTCTCTCTCTCTCTCTCTCTCTCTCTCTCTCTCTCTCTTTCTCTCTCACTCTCTTTCTCTCTCACTCTCTCTCTCTCTCACTCTCTCTTTCTCTCTTACTCTCACTCTCTCACTATCTCCATTTCTCTCTCACTCTCTCACTCTCTTTCTTTCTCTCTCACTCTCACTCACTCTCACTCTCTTTCTCTTTCTCTCTCACTCTCTTTCTCTCTCTCTCCATCTCTCTCTTTCTCTTTCTCTCTCACTCTAACTCTCACTCTCTCTCACCCTCTCTCTCTCTCTCACTCACTCGCTCTCTCTCTCACTCTCTTTCTCACTCACTCTCTCTCTCTCTCTCACTCTCTTTCTCTCTCACTCACTCTCTCTCTCATTCTTTCTCTCTCACTCTATCTTCCTCTCTCACTCTCACTCACTCACTCTTTCTGTTTCTCTCTCACTCTTTCTCTCTCTCTCTCACTCTCCCTCTCTCTCTCACTCTCTCCCTCTCTCTCTATCTCTCTCTCTCTCTCTCTCTCTCACACACACTCTCTCTCTTTCTCTCTCACTCCCACTCTCACTCCCACTCTCACTCACTCACTCACTCTCTCACACTCTCTCTTTCTAAAAACACAATTAATTTACTTCAATTATCTCATCGTAACACTTACATTTCAATATCGAATTGAACACTACACTGCACTTGTCAGCAAAAAAAATGAAAATATAACATCTGGACACAGGAAGGGCGCGAAACACATACAAAACATTCACACAACACAGGCGGTTATTGAACGAAGTGTGTGCAGAGAGAAAAAAAGCGCTCGCTCACTCTCACATATAACGAAAAGGCGAAAATATGTTGACCGTGCGCATACATGCAAAGCACGCGAAGCCAATACAAAATATTCCCGTAAGCTATATATACACAGAGCCGGTCAAGGCCAATATATACGAAGAATTTGAAAACGAACCAAAAGTGTGTGTGTTTGTATTGATTCTTTTCTCTTCACGCATTCGCCCGTTTGTAATACATAAGAGTTTAACAAAACCAAAAAAAAATATTCGTACCGACTGACTGTGAGAAGTGTTGAATTCTGTTTTCTTTCTTCTTAAGCTAATTGGCAAAAGATATTTTTTCAGCTTCGGCTTTTGCGTTCGATTTGTTGGATTCCGTTTTCTTTCAAATTTTTAAATAGCGTCTTTTCCGTTTCCGCTGAAATTTTTCGAAATGGTAGTATTAGCGTAGATTTTTTTAGATAAACTTAATTTAATTTTCAATAGACTTACCTAAGTCGGGCTTATGGCTCAATATATCCAATAGAATCGGAAATATTTTCAAACGACTTTCAATTAGAAATGATTTGATTTATTGAAATTTTCTTCAAAATAAATTTGAAAGCTAAGCAAATGAATAATAATAATAATGATTTTGAAATTCATTAATCGACCGAAATGGGTTGTTTTTCCTATTTTTATCTATGAAAATCGTAAGATAAATTTTAAAAAAGTTGCTTATGTCCGTCATATTAACATTTCGAATAATTTAAAAAAAAAACCAAGTGAATCGGTGACTTAATTCTCGAGATTTTTGCGGACAAACAAAATATCAGCTTTTGCTTTATATATATAGATTAGAATACTTATCTACTGTTACAAGGAAAGTATACTTGTCTTTGAAGTTTATGTCCATATGAATGTGTTGCTTTTGTAAAGCTTCATAAGGCCAATTTGGTACCCAGACGCTTTTTTCGATTTTTCAATATAACGAAACAAATGAAGATACACTTGCTCAGATTTGTGAATTGTAAGAACGTATACAAATGGATAATTCTATGAAAATAATACAACAGTATAATTGATTGATCATAAACTAAAGACTTGATTAAGAAACAAAAAAATCATTTGAAACATTCGAATGTATAGGTTTTGAGCATAAAATTAAGTAATAGCAAGAAATTCGCTTGTGTGTGTAAAAGACGTGTTCTTACTTAATTAAATGTTTAGATATAAGTGATGAACTTTAAAAAAAATCTGCAGCCGCTGCCTTAAGTACAGAAAAGAAAACTAAAAGCGAAGCGGAAAAAAATTTGGCAAAAAGGGAGTATGGGTTTGTTTTCTGAAAATTGAAATTTCGCGCGAACACGCATTCGCAATTGCTCACAGAATAGAACATGATAATGTGCACAGGCATTTACAGCTTACTCAAGATAAGCACCACAAAAATATGCCACATGAACGCAGAAACGAGAGAAGACAAAATTATTCGAGCCAAACAACGAATTATACTGCCAGAAGCAGTACGATAATATGCAGCAACACAATCAAGGACCACGCCTAAGCCCATTCCAGAGGAATGACGGACCACAGCCGATGGAGGTAAACTCGAGATAAATTGTACATGCACAGCGACTAAGTTGGAATCAGTACAAACCCGATGCTCTATATAATCCACCAGTGAAACGTGAACACAGTGGAAGTTTCAACACACACAACAGAACGCAACAATCTTATCAGCAGAACTTCAAGCAACCGAGAATAACGAGAATAAATAACTCCCGACAACAACGAAGAGAAGTTACTTATCATCTCGCACTCAAACGTTAAGTTTAAATCTCAATTTCCTGAGTTAAATCCGGGGTTCCGCAAGGAAACCACCTCTGTCCACTATTATTTGTGATATTTATTAATGATCTACGCTCTGTGATAAGATACTGTGATATACATCTATATGCTGACGATGCGAAAATCTCGTTTTCATACAAAAGTAATGCTGATCACAATCAACTTAAATCTGATTTCGATCATTTACAATACCTAACAACTGTTTCACACTGAACTTTAAGAAATGCAAAGTAATGACCTTTGCTAGAACAAAAAATACTTTCAAAAATGATTACTTTATAAGTAACTCGAAACTGGAAAGAGTAAATTATTTTGTTGATTTGGGAGTTATATTTGATCCGAAATTAGACTTCAGAATGCACATCCATTCCATAACTGCAAAAGCTTCTATTTGTCTGGAAATGATTACTTTGATCTAAAGTTTCAGTGACCCATATGTCACAAAAAGCTTATTCATTGGGCTGGTTCGTTCGGTCTTGGAATATGGATGCCAAGTGTGGTGCCCGTATTACGCTTGTCACATTGCTCGAATTGAATCTTTTCAAAAACAGTTTCATATATATGCTCAATGCTCTACGTCATCTTAACTGGGACAATCGTCATCATCTTCCTCCATATCGCTCGAGACTTCTGCTGATTGGTCTTAATACTCTTGAGAACAGGAGGTTATCACTTAACGCTACCTTTATATTCAAACTTTTGAAGGCTGATATAAGTTCAACTCATCTGCTATCGTTACTAAAAATTAAAAAATGTGCCACTTCGGCAAAGTCAAAATTTTAAGATTTTGCGAACTAATGAAACAACATTAAATTATTTGATTAATGAACCTTTTTCTCTCCTATGTAAGCAATTTGTACGTACATATTCCTCTTTTGTGGACTTCGATCTTAGATTTTATAAATTCAAAAGGGAATTATTGCTTTGTTGCACTTTTCCTTCTCTTTGCACTTGGGGAGATATTCTTTATTAATTATTTAGTAAGCTACGTTAAAATTAAACAATTTAGGATGATATGCGAACTTTAAAATTGCGTACTAAAAGAAAGGAATTCACGATTCCCAACAATAGAATTGAAACAAAGTTAAAATTGCACAACCGATGTGCACCGCGAGGAAAATTTCAACTGAATTACGTTAAATAAAAAGGTGCGTTTGATTACCGAGAAAAAAAGCGCGTCCAGCAACAATTATGCTGTGTCCCTGTCCACGGCTGCTAAGCTGGGGGTGCGTTCGGTGGAAATGTTTAATTATTGATTGAGGAAGGTAAGTAATATTTTTAATCGGAGTATTAAGTGGGTGGGTGGGTGATGATAAAGTTTTTGTTAGTACAGGAGCTAACAAAAATAAAAGTGGGCGCCAGAAAATTTTTGTTGAAAAGGAATTTTCAAACCTTAGCTGAAAATTAAAGAAAAAGGAAAATACGACCAGGAATAAGAGTAAGCGAATAAAGTGGAAAACCCAAAGACAGTTTTGAGAGTATTTAAGAGTATATTTATGGTTGGGAAAACCTTATGAATTTAGGATTAAAAACCCAAATCTTTTCGTAAACAGATAGTTATAAAAATAGATGATATTTAAAGAAATAAGCAAGAAAAGAAGCAAACAGTATTTTTCGACCAAAAGAAAAGTTGGGCAGAAGGAAAACCCGTTGTCGAACGGTCTTGAAAATGCCAAATGGCAATGACAAAAGGGGCACGAGTCCCTCAATAAATCGGGAATTTTGCGGACGAAAGCCAACCAGATTATATTTCACTATAGGAAAAGTTGAAAATCGTTCACTAGGTACTTATCTTTCAATTTGTATATTTTATTTCTTCCTACTCCTGCTACTCTCGTGTCCGTCTCTGACACCTCTTTATCACGATTCCACAAATCTTCTTTCGTGTAAAATCCCTGTTGTCTGGCCCGTTCTGCCAGCAAAACGAAAAACAATGGGAATTAAATTGAATTCTACTATGTTATGAAATTACACAACTTGTAATTTCAAACTTAAGAAACTTTTTCAAAATTTAACCAATATGGCCATTCGCAAAAATATCTATATCTCTTTATCGTTTTTTCCACAACCTCTGTTCAATAGCCAACAATGAAGTGACTTTCCCCAACTCTCTCATCGAGCTTCTTCATGTTCGTCGTTTTTCTTGGCTTTTCATTCAGCCACTACGCATGTTTAGCACCAATCAGCGATTTGCGTGAGAGGACTACCGTTTATTTGGAATACCCTACTGTCTTTCAATATTCCCCTCAGCCACCAAATTACAGCTGACGGAAGAGTTCAGTACCCTTTTGTAGCGAAAACGATAAAAGGATAATATGCACCATTCTGTACAACTAAAAAGTGAAATGAAAAGAGTAAAAGTTACATCGAAGGTTTAAAAGATTAGGTGCAGAACAGGTCTGCTAACAAGTTTCTAGTTAAATGCCGTAGTAAAATGTTTTGAGTGGAAGGAATAAAAAGAAACTAGTAACTAGTAAAAGTCGGGCACTCGGCCATAGAAATGTGTTTCCGTTGGGTACTTTGCCATTGATAATTTGGAGTTGATCGATTTATGTATCAGTGTTGTTGTATGTGGATGATGACTGTTTTGTGTGTATGTAGTTGTATGTGTGTGATGGATGATTTGTGTTGGATGAATGGGTTGTTTGGCTCAGTGTAGGTATGCGTGTACATATGTGTGATTATTATTTGTGTATGAATATAGGTTTGTGTATGCGATGATTAATATGGTGCGTCTCTTCAAATAGTTGTTTCTCCGTGTGGTTTGTGTATGTGATGTAATATGATATGGTTAGTGTTTTTGATGGTTTAGACAGACTCTTTCTGTCTTTACTCTATATTCACGCACAGCGTTGCGTGCGAGTCTCCAGCCGACCTGCTGGCTCGATACGATTGATGACAATCCAGGTGGAAGATGGGGTAGGTAAAAGAATATTGTACAGATATTGTAAACCCAAAATTGATTTAAAGCCAAGTATTTACTTTACAACGTTAGATTAGGAATCAGGTTTACACCAAATTAAAATCAAAGCACAACATAGTGAAAAACAGCTTTTGTTATAAATAGCGCAAAATATAATTTTAAACGAATGCCTTTCAGGCTCAAAAATGCACGAAGCATATTTCAGAGGTGCGTGGACAACATTTCGAGAGACTTTGTAGGTAAATTTGTACACGTTTACATTGATGATATTGATATATTCTTCATCAGAGGAAGAAAATACAGCTCAGTAAAGCAACATTAGAAATATCCGATAAGAAAAATAAGTTTTTTTTCAAGAAGAAGTAGATCACTTAGGTCACATAATCAAACATGATAGAATAACTACGAACCCAGAGAAAATAGCAGCTATAGAAAATTGTCCAGCCCCACACACGGTAAAGGATTTGAGAAAATTTTTAGGTCTTACAGGTTACTATCGTAAGTTTATAAAAGGATACGCATGCATAGCCAAGCCCATGACATAATATTTACGAGGAGATAACGGTGAAGCAAACAAAAAACAAAGTAAAAATATTGAGGTAAATCTGAATGGCTCAGCATTAGAAGCGGTTAGAATTCTAAAAAATTATTTGAAATAACAAGTTGAACTTTTCATCCGGAATATAGTAAACCATTCGAACTTAGGTTAGGTTAGGTTGCATGGGGGATGCAGCCACAAGTGGCAGCACCTCACTCGGATCTCAAAGATCCATTGTGCTCCCCGGATAAAAAAGAGAGGATGAGGAGGTTGGAGCATTGCAGAGGTAGAGGGATGAGTTAGTTATTGGTTTATTGGGGTAGGGAGCCCCTACTGAACCATTTGGAGCCCTGAGTAAATTTCAGGACGTTGCTCAATGGGAGATTAGAGATGTCACCCAGTTAGTCGACGAAGTATTCTCCGATGGTTTTTTTCCTAGTGTGGTTCAAGCTAAGACACTCACAGAGGAAGTGGAAAGATCCCTTTTCTAACTCCTCCTTTTGGCATCCTCTACATCAGTCGGATGTGCTAATGCCCATTCTCATCATGTGGGTACCCAACGAGTTGTGGCCCGTGAGAATGCCAAGCAACAGAGAGAGCCGAGGTCTGCTTAGCTGGAGTAGAAAATCTGTTTTTTTCTTGGAAATATCTGGCCAAAAGTTTCTGGAGACTCGGAATGCTTCTAAAAAGGTCCACCTGTCGTTGGCGGTTTTTAGAAAATTTGTTTGATTCTGTTTTTTTCTTGTTCTAGTGGCCTTAGAACTGAGGTGTTCGATTCGCTGGATTCGAGTGCTGACCCGATTTTAGCCTGTTTATCCGCCGTTTCATTACCGATTATGTCACGATGTCCTGGAACCCAGGTTAAACTTACTGTGTTTGTTTTGCTGGAACCGAGATTAAACTTACTGTGTATATTTCGCTAAACAGTCTAAGGTTACTGCGACAGCTTTCTACTAGCCTGGATTTTGTGATAATGGATGAGATAGCTTTAATGACCGCCTGACTGTCTATGAAGAAGTCAATATTTTTGTTGATCAAGTTTTGCGTAGCTAGGTGCTTTGCGCCTTCGCACACTGCGAGTACTTCTGGTTGAAAGACACTGCAGAAGTCGGCAAGCTTTATTGATCTATTAATGGTAGGGTAATCTGAGAAGATACCTTACCCTACCCTTTCGTCCGTTTTGGAACCATCTGTGAAGACGGAAATGTGATTTTCTTTTATAATACTGCTTTCCTCCCAGCTTTCTCTTGTCGGGCAGACCGTTAGGGCCACTGGATGACTGTATTGAAGTCAATATGTGGGGGGTATAGTCTGTTTGAATGTCTATATCTGTATGGTTCATGATGTTTCTATGGCCTGATATGCCTGTTTTCCAATTGTGGCATTGTTTGAGTCGCAGTGCGCTTTTGGCCGCCATCTCCTTAGACGTTTCGAACTTACTACCTACTGATGCATCCAACATAGCTATTGGAGTCAGAATAAGCAACCTTTACACTTCTTGTCAAGAAAACTGAAAAAGACAGAAGAGAACAATAGCACAAACAAGAAGGAGCTATTAGCGATCGTATAGCCCTTTCAAAACCTTAGAAACTGCATATTATAACCTGTGTTGCTTTTTGGTAACCTGTATTTAGATTCCTTATTCCAATTTCGTTCTCCAGTGAATGCTTCTTACTTTATTTATTATATTTTAATTTGCTTTATTTTATTTGTTTCATACTTAATTTATTTAATTTAATCTACAAAAACTTTTTAATCCTCCTTGTTGTAGACTATGCTGTTTTGCATACACTTTTCTTCCACAGGGATTATTTATATTATCACGTATGTATTTAAATGTTGAAGACTATGCTGTTTTGCATACACTTTGAGATGAAATAATAAAGTAAACTATTTAGATACATTAGTATAGGATTCTTTATTTTGTGCAAGTAAAACTTAGAGTAGAGAACAATGAGTTGTGTTACGTATGGTTTGGAGGTCCGACGGCAACTGAAACACTGAACTAAAGCAAATTCCAAATCCCAAGAGAATTAACTATGTTGTACCAAGACATGGCTTTTACTACGAATTTCATGGCGATACCGACGCCAAGAATTCCTATCAACAACAGTATTATAGTTTTTAATTCCATTCTGAGAACTGAGAACTTGGAATGGAAAAGTTCTCATTTTATAGCAGACAAAGGAAATTAGAGATACTTTTAAATTGAAATATATTTTTTGCGGGGTTAGATCAAGTGACTTGGAATTTGCTTAGAGGAAAAAATGCAGGGAATTAAACCATCAAACAAAAATGTGTCAACATGAGTAACAAACAATAGAACTAAGTTTCAACATGAGTTGAACACTCCTTAATGCCGGCACACACGTCTGTTATGTTCGGGAGTCAAAATTAGAAGAAGTAAATCGCCATGCCGGAAATGGCACGACGAAAATTATTTTATTCAAATTCCTTTCGTCAACTACCTTGACGAAACTTTTGTTGCATTCACTGCAAATGTAACTGCGTTTCACTTTTCTAGATTTCGTCTTGGACTTTTTTTGTTGCTATAATTTAGTGGCTATAATTTTGTTACTATGATTTTCTTGTAATGTAGATGAGATGGACTTAACCATATTTACCGATCACCACAGCTTTATATATTCTGTATCAGAAAAGAGTCCCAACACGAAGCTGAAACGTTGGAAGGCAATCATAGAAGACTTTGAAGCAAAAATTAATTTATAAACCAGGAAACCTAAATCTTGTAGCTGAAGCATTATCACGTCAACGCATAAATACTTCTACCATAGAAACAGCACATTCAGCTGAAATTTCTTCAACTTTTTATTTTTTTTTTTTTTTGTCAGGAGGAAATCTTCAAAGGACACTTGGCAGTATTCGACACCAAGTAGTGTGGGATTCTTACCTCACTAAAAACTCCTCGTAATCAGAACCAATCTATGAACGATCGAAAACAGATTTTTCTTTCTCAATAATATAATCGCTTTAGTCTTTAGTGGAAGCTTAAACTTTTGATGCTTCCCATGACTTTCAGATTAGACCTCGTGTGGCTTGGTTCTTCTTAATCTCCGAACATTGCCTCTCGTATTTAATACGGACTCCATTACAGAGTTGATATGACTATGCAGTCGCTGATTGTGTGATACAGCATGTTTTCTTACAACTTCTGTAACCGTAATAAGAAGTAAAATCAATTTCCAATTTGAAAACAATAAATGAAAACACTTCTATGATATTTTTGTTATTTATTAACAACTAGCGACCCGCCCCGGCTTCGCACGGGTGCAATGCTGATATTAAATACACTACAGAAAAACTGTAAAAACACAGCGGCCCGATATGGCTTCGCACGGGTATAAAATATATAGCCTATCTCACTCACTGAAAAAATGATTAAGATCGATCTAGTAGTATTGATTTATTCACTACTGCCCGTGGCCTGCACGCGTTTAATTTGGAGTAAAACAATGATCCCTGCTAAATTCAAAGTGCTATAGGGAGAACCGTGGCCTCCGACGCGCTATTTATAGGCTCGCTCCCGCCGCCCCGGCCGCCTGGTACCGCCGCAAACGCTACGTCGCGCAATTTTTAAATCTGTAATATCTTCGAAAATATTCATTTAAATCACATGCTGCAAGGAACAATTTTGATCTACATGAAATACACAGTATAACTAATGTATATAATTGAATAAGGATTAATACTGTATCGTTTAAAAGAGCTTGGTAAATAACCCATATTTTTTTTATAATATTCTGTGGGTTATCCTTAGGAGATAAACATATGCTGTCGTGGACTTTTTTATTCATATTTTTAATATATACAATTCCTTACTTACTTACTTAGGTGGGCATTACAGTTCGGGGTGAACCTGGGCCTCAACCAACATCCTTCTATAACGATTTCGATTTCGGGCAAGCTCTCTCCAGTTTCGCACTCCAAGTCGGTTGAGGTCTTCATCCACTTGATTGCGCCACCTAAGACGAGGTCTTCCCCTTCCGCGATTTGACTGCAATGTGCTTTCGAACACCCGACGAGCCGGAGCGTTTGGGTCCATCCACTCTACATGTCCCAACCATCGTAGCCTCGCGATGCGTACTCTTCTGGCTATGCCCATGTCGCGGTACAGCTCATACAGCTCTTTGTTGTATCTTCTTCTCCACACATTGTCTTCGCATACGGGACCAAAGATCATTCGGAGAATTTTTCTTTCGAAACGACCAAGAGTTTCCTCATCCGCTTTCGATAAGGTCCATGCCTCCGCGCCGTACAGCAGGACTGGGATGATCAAGGTCTTATACAAGGTTACCTTGGTTTTTCTGGAGAGGGTTTGGTTTCTCAATTGCCTTCTTAACCCTAAGAAGCAACGGTTGGCAAGAGTTATTCTCCGTTTGATCTCCGCACTGATGTTGTTGTCCGTGTCTACAGCGGATCCTAGGTAGACGAAGTCCTGTACTACCTCGAAGTTATGTCTGTCTATTGTGACGTTTGTCCAATTCGTCTATGTTCTGTGTCCTTGTTTGATGACAGCATATACTTCGTTTTGCCCTCATTAACCATCAAACCCATTTATGCCGCTTCTGTTTCAATACTCCCAAAAGCTTTTTCTCCGCTTTTTTCTTCCCATTACGTCAATATCGTCTGCATAGGCGAGTAATTGTACAGACTTTTGAAAGATTGTTCCTCTGGTGTTGACGTTTGAGTTTCCTACAATCTGTTCAAGTATGATGTTGAAGAAATCGCATGACAGTTTGTCGCCTTGCCTAAAGCCTTTTTCGACATCAAAGGTCTCGGTGAGTTCTTTATCGACCTTGACGGACCAGCGTGAATTTTCCAAAGTCATCCTGCATAGTCGTACGAGTTTTGCAGGGATGCCGAAATTAGACATGGCTCTGTACAGCTCGTCTCTGTAGATACTGTCATACGCGGCCCTGAAATCGATAAAAAGATGGTGAATATCGATATTATATTCTCGGGTTTTTTCCAAGATCTGCCGTAATGTGAAAATTTGGTCTATTGTGGACTTCTCTGGTCTAAAACCACATTGATAAGGACCTATCAAGTTGTTGACGTGGGGTTTCAGACGTTCACATATTACAGCAGACAAGATCTTATAAGCGACGTTAGGGAGGCTTATCCTTCTATAATTGGCGCAATTGTGAGGGTCTCCCTTCTTTAGGATCGGGCATACGATACTGAGGTTCCATTCATCGGGCATGCTTTCTTCTGACCATATCATGCAGATCAGCTGGTGCATGCTCCTTTCCAACTGATCTCCAGCTGCCTTGAAAAGTTCGGCATCAAGGCCATCTGCACCTGCAGTCTTATTTGATTTACGTTTGCATATGGCAAGCTTAACCTCTTCTAGGTCGGGAGGACGGCATTCTTGATCATCGTCCAAGCTGAATTGGGCAATCTGCCTGACAGCGGAATTTGTGTCCTCATCGCCGTTAAGCAGTCTGCAGAAATGATCTTTCCAGATCCTTAGTAGCGACTGTGACTCGTTGTTGCATGTGCATCAGCATTTGACGTGCTTTGTGTTTGGCTGTATTTGCCTGCCTGCATTCTTCATCAAACCTTGGGTTTCGTTTTGTAGGCCGAGTGAAACCCAGAACCTCAGAAGCAGCAGTTCTGATGGCTTCTTGGCATTGCTGCCACTGGTCTTTAATGCTTAATGCTGGCGGCATGGGATTCAAGGATAATTGAAGGGACACTCGATTGGAAAAGGCACTGGCAATCTCTTGCGATTGTAGCCTTCCGACGTCATATCTCTTCACAGCGTTAGTTCGTGCTGGTCGTGAACAAGATATCCTCATTCGTACCTTGGCTACAACAAGGTAGTGGTCCGAGTCAAAGTTTGCCCCCCGGAAAGTTCGGACATCTAACACATTGGAAGAGTGCCTTGCGTCGATCGCAACATGGTCAATTTGGTTGACGGTTAATTGATCTGGGGATCGCCATGTACCTTTATGAATTTTGAGTTGCGGGAAGCGCGTACTACTTACAACAAGATTTAGCCCCGCAACGAAATCGATTAGCCTCAGTCCGTTTTCGGAGGTTTTGTCATGGAGGCTATGCTTACCAATTGTGTTTCCAAAGATGGCCTCCTTCCCTAGCTTTGCGTTAAAATCGCCAAGTACGATTTTCACGTCGTGTCTAGGGCACTGCTCATACGTTTCTTCGAGGAGCTCGTAGAAACAGTCTTTGGAATCGTCGTCTTTCTCTTCTGTGGGGGCGTGGGCGCATATAAAGCTAATGTTGGCGAATTTAGCCCTGATGCGGATGGTCATTATACGCTCATTGACTGGATTTTGGCTAATCACCTTATCCCTGAGTCTTCCTCTAACGACAAATCCGCACCCAAATAAGCGCTGTTTCTGTTGTCTGTAGCAGTCGCTATAGTAGATGTCACAGTTTTTCATCTTCTTTATGCCCGGTCCAATCCATCGCACTTCTTGGATGGCGGTTATGTCTGCTTTGCAGCAGTCCAGGGCGTCCGCTAATTCTCCAGCTGCACGTAATCCATTAAGTGATCTAACGTTCCACGTGCAGATCCGGAGGTCATTAAAAAAAAAAAATAGGGTGGCGCTACAGAGCGAGGAGCCCCTGGGCCTAGCGCATTTCTCACAACCATGCCTTGTGAGGGAATGGAGGGGACCTACAATTTTTATGCCGGATCCGAACGGCTAATTGAGAAAGCGCTTTTCATGGCATGAATTTACTAACGGAGGACTTGCCAATTCCTCGCGAAAGGCGATACCCGGGAAAAAACATTTTTGCGCCTCTGCTGGGATTCGAACCTCGAACCTCTGGGTTAGCAGGTGGACATGCTAACCATCGCACAACGGGTACCGGACCACGGACCGGAGGTCATTGTCAACTTTAAAATCATTATCGTTATCCGAGGCTTTTAGTTGTTTCGGAACTGTCCTTTTTTAACGTGGTTGGGTAGTTAACCCTACGCACAACCCCCAACCTGGAGGGCCAGGTCCTTTGGATCCCTTCGGACACAAAGGGCTGGAATATCCAGAGTCAGTACCCTGCTGGGGTGTGAGTGCTGCCGTTGGCTCACCAGGAGCTCGTCCGCCACCATCTCTACTTCAATACCCTGTCCTAGTATTGAAAGCCCCCGAAAGACTTTTAAACCAAATATGTTGGAGTAGCTCCTTCAGGGGTTTCTGCTTTTATGGCTGCTGAAGTCCACCGTTAATTCTGTCCTTCGAATTCATCCGCTGGAACATTTACACGAAAGCTCTCGTAGACCACGTTGATCGATCACAAGTCTTTTGTTTCGGATTCCCTTGTCAACACTCGCACTTACTAGTTTAGCAGGTCAGCTCTGGACGGAGCATCCCAGGTCCCAGTGGATACCGCTTGGAGGTATAGTAGGCACAATTGACGTGTACTATAAGTAACAGCATCTGGGCGCCGCCAAGTTGGCACCAGTCAGAGCCTACCCGAATAGTACGACGCCAATCCACCAATATATACAATTCCATAGTACATAAATTTGATCTATCTCGAAGGGTTTAGCCAGAGTTTGCAATGTAAGCGCAGAAAAATATGTTTGTTACGACATCACATTACAAATTTTTAAATTTCTTGGCTTTTCTGTGCTATAATATGCATGTATTATACATATAAACCTTCCTCTTGAATCACTCTATTCACTAAACGAAACCGCATCAAAATCCTTGTGTAGTTTTAAGCATACATAGGGACATAGGGACAGAGAAAGCGACTTTGTTTTATACTATTTTGGTTTATGCTCCCTGTCATAAAAGGTTCTACCTGTTTGTCCGATGTAGAATTTGTCGCAGTCATTACATTTGATTTTATATACACCTGTGCATAGTCTTTTGTCTTTTACTTGTTTAGGTTGTAATATTTTCTGGATATTGTTGTTTGTTTTAACCGATATTTTGATGTTGAGTTTGTTAATTTCATATTTTAATGTTTGCGGTAGTAGGTTAGTGTAGTTTGTTGATATGTATTTTATATCTGTTTTGTGTTCAAGTTTGGTAATGCTTTTCATTTTCTTTTTCTTTTTGTATATTAATTTGTCTATTTATTTCTGGGTTGAATCCATTTCTTGTCGCTATGTATTTTATTGTATTTATTTCGTCTTTGTAATCTTCTTCGTTGATTGGAACGTTTAGAAGTCTATTAATGAATGCATTGTAAGCTGACATCTTTTGTGCATGTGGGTGGTGGGAGTTTCTATTTATTGTGATGTCCCACTATATGACACAGCAATCCGCTATCAAAACAAGAAGAAATAACAAAAAGAGACAACATATACTAAAATAAAACAACAATAAAATCTTGACAACTTGACAATTGGCAAAGTAAACAAAAGTTTTTGTAATAGGTAGCCCGAAGATGGAATGATATTTCCGAAACGCGTCGCTAATTCATAATTAATGTTGTGTTATTAATGTTAATAATTCATTTATTGTTTTCAATTATTGGAAACTCATTTTACTTCTTATTAAACACACACAACCTGGAGACAAAATCCTTATTATATTCTGTAACCGTTTACCATTATATCTCTGATTCATTAAGTGATAAAATCACCGGTGTATGATCTGATGATAAGGCATAATTACCTTCGACTCTTATATGCCTTTAAATATGAAAAAGTCAACATGGTCTGGTATTTTACTAGTATCCGATGGCCAGTAAGTTGGTGATCTGGAAGAATAAAACTCGCAATTGTATTTGAGGCATGCGTGTAAAGCCTTCTGCCTTTTGTTGTTATATGTAAGTCTGGATCCCCAATGGGTGTGCTTAGCATTGAAGTCACCGCCAACAAGGAAGTTATGTCCTAGTAGATTAAGCAGTTCCGTACAATCATCTTTAGTCGGGGAACGCCTTGGCGGGCAGTATATTGATGCCAACTTGAAGTCTTTCTTTTCATACCAATACTAATTATTGTTACTTGCATATTCTCGTTTGTAAACATAGCTTCTTCATGGTGTTTTAAGCTCTTTTTTATCAGGATTGCCGATCCACCTCTAGCCTTATCAGCTGGATGAGGAGCATGGTAGCATATATAGTTTGATATTAGATCATCAAGAACCAGTCCACTTGAGAAATGAGTTTCGGACACCAGACAAATATCTATGTGTTCGATGTCTAAGAAGATTTTTAATTCTGATAAATGGTGTAAAAGACCGTTTGAATTACATGTTCCAATTTTTAGTGTTCTGTGCATTTTTAAGAGCGACTTCTTCACTTAGCCGTTTGATGTTTGATGTGATTAATTAATTTTTTTGTTGGAGGTTTTTAAAATACCAGCTGGAGCACTCAGACCTAAATACCGGTCCATTGTACTACCAGATAGCAACCTTCTATTTGTTATAGCTTTCCAGATGTTCGGAGAAAAGCCAAAAGACGCTGCCATGATAAGGAGCCTTAGTTACCAGCTCTCACCATGTCTGCGCCGAGTATCTGTAACCTCATGCGAGAAAAAGCAGGACATTCACAAAGGAAGTGCTCTGCGGTGTCCTCATCTTCTCCACAAGATTCACAGAGTGTGGTATCACTTAAGCCTAACACGTATAAATGCTTGGCAAAAGAGAAGTGCCCGCTGGCAACGCAAATAAGCTTTCTACAGTCTTTTCTGCTACGAGCTAGCAAAAATGTTGCAGTCTTCTTACTAACGTTGGGGAGCATACGCTTGGTCTGTCTGTATCCAATGGAGGCATGCCATCTACGGTTGTGCTCTTCACAGATCCAATCGTTGATTGAAGCCCTCACTGAGGACGCTGGCAGACCTAACGACGGTTCAGGTCCTGAGAAAGCTGTCTGAGATCCCTGCCTAGCGAGTTCATCAGCGATCTCATTTCCAGTTATGCCGTGATGGCTTGGAACCCAAATGAGACTCAAGGAATTTAATCTTCCGATCGCATTCAGAGAGCTCTTGCATTCCTGGATCACTTTCGAAGTGGTTAGAGGGTTGAGAAGGGCCTTCAGCACAGCTTTGCTGTCGCTGCAAACAAAGATACTTCTCCCCGTCCATTCATTGTTCGTTACGTGGCTCAAGGCCAATAGGATAGCATAAGCCTCCGCTTGGAGAACGGATGCGTATGATCCCAAAGATGAGTGCAGTCGTATGTCGTCGTTCTCGTCGTCGGTTTTGGAGCCATCTGTGAAGATACGATAACAGCTCTTTCCAGGCTCAGATTCTGGAGCGAACCAGTCCTGAACCGACGGAAAGTTGACTGAGTAATTTTGACGCAGTTTGAGCCTTGAGATCATCGTGTCAGACGGCATATCCATTAGACGTGAGTCAAAAGATATGCTGCTTGCGAGTTCCTCAAAGCTCCAGTGCAAATTGTGCCAGAGACCACATCGCTTTAAACGAGAAATGGTCTTGAGAGTACACCCCATGATGTAGGTATCAAGGGGAGGAAGATTCAACAGTGCGTCGAGAGCAGCTCCCGGTGTGCTGGGGAAGGCCCCCGTAACACCCACACAAATTGTTCTTTGAAGTTTGGCAAACGAGGCAATAACGTATTTACGCGAGAGCTTATTCCACCAAACAACTGACGCATAGGAGATTATTGGTCTTATCATAGCCGTATAGGTCCAAAGGACCCTTTTCGGTGAAAGACCCCATGTCTTGCCAAAGGCTCATTTACATTGCCAGAAAACTTACAGTGCTTTAGTAGTTTTAGACTCGACATGTTTCGACCAAAGAAGTTTGTTATCCAGGATTACTCCAAGATGCTTGACTTCATTTGAAAAGGGGATGTTGACGCCTTTAAGCGTAGGTTGGGTCAGACCAGTCAATTTTCTACGTCTCGTGAAGAGGACAACCTCGGTTTTAAGAGGATTGATGGAGAGACCGTTTCTAACACACCAGGTGTCAATCATACAAAGCGCAGCCTGTGCTCGGGAACAGACAGCTTGGAGGCTGGAACCAACCGAGAGCACGGCGACGTGCATTACAAGTAGAGAGTCGATCAACATGCACCACAGAAGAGGAGATAAAACGCCACCTTGTGGACAGCCCTTATTTACTCCCGTTGCAACATATTGTCCACAGTCCGCCTCAGCGATTACGGTTCTCTTCATTAGCATTGCTTTAATCCACAACACTAATGACTCGTCCACACCGTGTTCTCTGGCAGCATTGCACATACCATCGAAGCTAGCATTGTCAAAAGCACCTTGAATGTCGATGAAAATGCCTACCGCTAATTCTTTCCTGTCAAGCGCGCATTCAATCCTGCTAACAAGATTTTGAAGTGCGGTCTCGCAAGATTTTCCTCTTTGGTAAGCATGTTGCATCTGAGACAGAGGGTGTAATTGGAGTGAGGTTTTACGAATGTAAATCTCAACCATTCCTTCCAGCGTCTTAAGCAGGAAGGAGGTAAGACTGATGGGCGAGCTCTTGGCGAGTGAGTAGTCTTGTTTACCAATTTTTGGTATGAAGGCGACTCCAACACTCTGCCATGGAGTTGGTATATACGCTAGGGCTAAACTACCAGTGAAAATATTTTTCAAAGTAGGAAGCAAAAGGTTTATACTTTCCTGCAACATAGCTGGGTAAACACCGTCAGTGCCAGGTGACTTGAAACTGTCAAAAGATGCCACGGCATATTTGATGGCTTCGTCGGTAACAACTAACGATGACGTGTACCAGCTAAGTCGAGTGGATTTATCGGATTCACCTGATCTGAGGGAAATAGATTGCTGTGGTCCGATTGATATCTGGTTTCCTGAAAAATGAGTTTCCAGCATAAGACTGAGTGTCTCTTCTTTGGACTCGGTATAGGAACCGTCTGATTTCCTGAGCGTTTCTAGTTTGTTTACCTTGCTCCTTTTAAGGGCTTTAGTAAGTCGACTAGTTTCACTGAGTGTTTCTATACTTTCACAGAATTCTTTGTAAGAGGAATTCTTTGATCTTCGAATTAACCTTTTAAAGTCCTTCTGTTTAGATCGATACAGGTTCCAGTCGACATCTGATTTGGTCTTGAGAGACCTATTCAGAATACTTCTGGTTTCCCTGCGAAGTTTCTGTAGTTCACTGTTCCACCACGGAACCATAGATCTACTAGGTAATTGTCTAGCTGGACATGCCAGCTCGAAGCTACTTGTAAGGGCACAATTCACTTCTAGAACTGCATCTTCCACTTTTTGTGATGTTGAGAGCTTAGGTAGAGTTTTGACGAAATTACCGAGCTCATCGTTGAAAAGTGTCCAGTTAGTTTTTCTGGGATTTCTTGTAACTAAAGGAGTGGGAACCACATTTGCTACATGGAATTCAATGTATCTGTGGTCTGAGAGTGACACGTCCAGCAACACTTTCCAGTTGGTAATCTCCTTGGCATATCTGTTAGATAGTGTCAAGTCAATTACGTCCTGTCGTATAGCCGTAACAAAAGTAAACGTATTACCAACATTGTTAATGTCTAAGTCAGAAGACAGAATGTAACTAAGAAGATGGTTGCCTCTCATGTTGCACTTGACGCTGCCCCAAACTATGTTTTGAGCATTAGCATCACAGCACATGATAAGCCCCAACTTCCGGTTTTCACAAAACTCCACCAAATCCACAACCTGTCTTGAGGGAGGGGGTAGAATGGAGTTCCAGGGAAAGTAAACTGACGCAACGACGAAAGTTTTCCACTCACCGTTCGTTTCGTAGTTTATCATAGCCGCAACCAGGTCTTGACCACAGAAGTGATCAAGTTTAGTTGCTGCAAAAGAGCTCGGTATGATGAGACAGGTCCGGGGTAAGTCAGACCGTTCGTCATAGAGAATATTGAACCCTCGTAGCCCTCCAAGACCAAGAACTCGGCCCTTCCAGGCCCATGGCTCTTGGATTGCTACGAGATGAGTTTTTGTATTCAACACGGAAAGCCTGCTACATAGGAGTGCAGTAGCAGCCTTAGAATGTTGAAGCTTAATTTGATTTATTATCATTGCTCCTTTCGAGGCTTTATCCCGTCCGGTCAGTGTCCGTGGACCAGACTGACTAGCAGTCACGGTTTCATTCACCAACGTTTCGGTTGGACCTCCAGGAGTTTTAACCATGCCGGCTTCGTCCCTTCCAGCCAGTGTCCGTGGACCGAATTCGCAAGCCTTGCGACCTGTTCCTTCAGTTTCATTCACCGACTTTCCAGTTAGACCAACAGGAAGATTTGCAGAGCTTCCAGAAATTTTCTTCCTCATGACCCTGTTCGCGTTTGCAGAAGTTGGGGTGACTTCGGTTACAAGAGACCGTCCTGAATTGGTGGGTGAGACCTCTTCCGACCTGTCCCTTTTCGCCGCCGTCACCAAAGGTTTGCAACTTAACTCAGTGCCTTCGGCCACCCTGGTGTCCTCTTTGCACTGAGCCTTTGCCGCTCGCCTTCTCTCCAGCTTCTGTTGGCGCTTGGAAAGCTGTTCTCCGGAGGATGCCATCGTTGGAGTGGGATCCACTTGTTCAGCTTCACTTAGTCCGGTGATAGCACCGCTCTGGCCAACAGCTAAACCCGGATGAGAGATTAGCTTTGGAGGTAATACCTCCGAGCTGCCTTCATCATCTTTCCGGCTCAGACCACGAAGAGCTTCATGGAGAGAACTGCAGGAGTCATCGGTTGCGGTACCTTCGACTCGCGTGTATCCACCAGTTAAGGTGTGCGTTTGTATGTTAGATGGGGCCTCCAGAATCCGTGCCCCTGCCGTAGTGAAGACTACGGGTGGATTTTCGCTTTTACGACTGTCACCTGGAGAATAAAATTCCTTTGGGTTATCTTCCATACTGTTTTTTTTGACCAATTCTTGGTTTTCATTCATTTTCCCCATCCTTCGACCACCTTTCGGCATCGAGCTCGGTTCAAATAAACTACTTAAGCCCCCCCACCGCGACAAGGTGACTGATCGTCGCGAAGGCTTTGATGTGATTACCTTGACAGTTTACACATTTTGCTTGCTGTTCTTTGCTTGATGGACTGTTTTTAGTTGCGTGTTTTCCTTCACACTTAACACAAGCAAACTCGCGGTTGCAATATTTTTGGGTGTGGCCAAATGCTTGGCATCGTTTACATTGCGGAACAATTTTTAATTTTCGCAGTGGTTCAATTTTAACTTTAGCCCAAGATTGATCGAATACTATAGACATTTTCAAGACTTTGTTTGCTGTCGAAAAATAGCGTGAATAAAGGCTGGGATCTCTTTCTTATTATTGGTTCCCCGGCAGAGTTTTTAGTAGTCTCATTCTTAATAAGATTGACTGCATCAAGGACTTGGAAGCCTGCTTGAACAACTTCTTCTATTAATTCTTTTGGAGAACATGAGGAATGTAGGCCTCTGGCTACTACTTTTATTGGTCTTGTGGATTTGTGTTCATACGAGTTCCACTGGATTAAATGTTTACTTAGTTCCCCAGTGACTTGTCTATAGTCATCATCTTCCTCGACATTGACTTTCCAATTGTCTTTGTTATACGATGTATATTTGCATGCTTTTTTTAGTACATTTCTCAATAATTTTCTTAAGATCTCCAAAATTTGGGAATCCTGTGATCATAATTGGTGGTGGTACAGTTTTTCTGTTGCCATTAGACAAAGACTTCGGTTTAGCATTGGTTAGCACATTATTTGCATTATTCTTTGTAGTACCCAAGTCTTTTTTATTTTCAGTTTTCGAGGTTTGCTGATTCTTTGTGTGTAATTCAGGGCTACCTTCCGCTTTTCGTTTTTTTGCAGTGCGCTTATTTATTTTTCTTTCAGTTTCAAATAAAAGTTCTTCTTCGTCAGTTTGATACACAGTAACAGTATCTTGTTGACTTGTCTGAACCGTAGACTTGTGTTCCTTGTCAAATAGTGACACCTTTTCTTCGAGTCTTTTTACTTGCTTCTGAAGACTTTGAAATAAGGCTTCAAGTTTCTTTCTTGCTGCTATTTCCTACGCTGTTGTCCTGCAGTGTCGATCATTTCAAGGACATTGATTTCTTTTTGGCTAATGACTTTTACGTCATTTGTCTTAGTTGGGGTTTTTGATGGTGTAACCCTTTGGGAATAATTTTTTGGGGGATTTTTCTGTATTTTCGTATTCCGTTTTTCAAAATTTTTAAGCAATAAGTGGTCCTCCCCAGATTGACTTACTTAATGCACCACAAAAACTAAAGAAGAAAAAAGATAATCATAGAGAAATATCGAAAATTGAACGAGTTCAAGACGCATTTCTGTTGAATGTTTCTTAATATATTCTATTGAAAGAAGAATATACAGGGTGTCCCGTATTTCGTGTATTATCCTTTGGGGTGTGATTCCTGGTCATATTCTAAGAAAAAAATTTTTATACAGTAAAGCTCGATTCTCAACTTTGACATCACTTTTTGAAATTAAAAAAAAGGCTAACTTTGGTGTACCCTGACCTATGTTAAATTCGATATCTCTGTCAATACTAATGATAGAGACCTAATCTTAGACTTAATTTTTTGTAGAAAACAACAAATTTAAACAATCTTTAAGACTGTATTTAAGTTTAGCTTCCATAGGTTTAGGGCTGCCAGATTTTCAGTTTTAAGCGGTGTTCAAATTTTCCTCCCGAAACAAAGTTTTGACTTTGAGGTAATTTTTTTGCAGAAATTGCCTGATAAACATAGAGTTTCTTTATTTTTTACAGATGAACAAAGCAATAATAAAAAAAAACTCAGTATTAAGTGCCCTCAAAAACCCATACATTTTATGATGTTTGAAAAAATACAAAATGGGTAAAATAAAAAAAAAAAAAAAGATTTTTAAATTTGAGGTTTGTTTGAATAAAACAATAGGGCACTTTTAGTAGTTTTTTTTTTTGTATTTTATACAAATACAATTATAATATACAGGGTGATTTGCATAAGGTATTACAAAAAGATAGGGTAAGTAGGTTGGACTTAGACAAGCAAAAAATCGTATGGGAGGGGGGGGGGGGGGGTCCATTTTCCCCCGTTAGGCGGGAGGGGCAAACTAAGAAAAAAATCACTAAAAATGGAAAAAATATTATTTAAAAAAGCGGTAATACCTACAGAGTCCTGCTATTATTATTATTATTATTAAAAGCTTTATTTGCCAAATAAAAAACAAAAATTGTTTGTACATATATAGTTAATAATTTCGTTTACATTATTTTTAAAAGTTTTTACATATATTCAAAGTTAAGTTAAGTAATGTTTTTCAAGTTAATACATAAGTTAGATAGTTTATGTCGATCTGGCGTAAGCCTCCCCCATTGCTGCCCATAGATTTCTGTTCTTTCCGTCATTATACCAGTTGTTGTTGAATTGTTTAAGATCGTCTTCCCATCTCTTCTTTGGTCTACCTCTAGGTCTAATTTCGTCTGATGGGGTCCATCTTGTTAAAATTTTTGTCCATCTGTTGTCTTGGATTCTCGAAATGTGACCGGCCCAGCTCCGTTTAAGTTGTTTTATTCTTTGAGTTCCGTCTGTTATGTTAGTTCTTCTTCTTATTTCTTCGTTCTTAATTTTTTGAATAGTCCTTATATAAGTAGTTTTCTTTCCATTTTACATTGACAGATTCTTAATTTTTCAATAGAATTCGATGTTAGTCCCATTGTTTATAAACCGTATGTCATTACAGGAAGTATTGTTGAATCTATGATGTATTTTTGTGTGTCTTTTCCAATTTTTGCATCTAGAATCTGTTTAACGTTCCAAAACTGTTTCCAGCTATTAGATATTCTTCGATTTATTTCCTTTTCTTCCTGGTTATCAAATGATTTCAGTTGTCCTAAATAAATGTAGTCATCAGTATACTCTATTTTATTATTTTGAAGCAAGATTTCCTTTCTTATATGATTAGTCATGGCTTTAGTTTTGGTAAGATTTAATAAGAGTCCGTGGATTTTACATTCATCTGCAAGTTTGTTCACCATTTTTTCTAAGTCCTCTGGTTTGTCTGATAGAAGAACAATGTCATCTGCAAATCTAAGATTGTTCAATTTCTCTCCCCATATATTTAATCCAAATTTATTTTTCCAGTCAAGTCGACAAAATATTTCTTCTAGTACCGCTGAGAAAAGTGGTGGAGAAATTGGGTCTCCTTGTCGTACTCCCCTTTTAATGTTAAATTCTCGTCCCATTTTGTCAGTTTTAATTTTTGCAGTATTGTTGTTATAAATGTTTTTGATTGTCTGAACAAATATTGGATTGATATTTTGATTCGTCAGTGCTGCCCAAATGCTTTTATGTTCTATCGTATCAAAAGCTTTACTAAAGTCAATGAATAAAAGATAGAGAGGTTTCTTGTACTCATTAAATTTTTCTATTAGTTGGTTAATGGTCTGTAAGTGGTCAGTAGTTGAAAATCCTTCTCTAAATCCGGCTTGCTCTCTTGGCTGTTTGTCATTTAGTGATATTTTTAATTTTTTGTATAATGCTTTTGAGAAAAGTTTATACACTGTCGATATTAAGCTGATTGGTCTGTAATTATTAATATCTTCTTTGTCTCCTTTTTTATGTAATAATGTTATGATGCTTTGTTTCCATTGTTTTGGTATCTGTTGAGTTTTAAAAATGGCGTTGAAAAGTTTTGTCAGAAATGGTGTGACAGTTTGTTTTCCGAATTTTAAAATTTCTGCCTCGATACCATCACTGCCTGAACTTTTCTCTTGTCCCAATTCGTCGATGCAGTGTGTGATTTCTATTTCATTGAAAAGTATCGAATCGTCATCAAAGTTGTTGTCAAGGAAAATGTTGTTGTTGTCTGCTTCATTGTTTGTTGATGAAAACAGGGATTCAAAGAAATCTGTAGCTGTTTTGTTTATATCTATCCTTTTGGTGAGTCTTTTTGTATCATTTTTTATAGAAATGATCCATTCTTTTCCATCATCACACAAAAATTGTTTTGTCTTTTTTATTGATTTTGTATTTTTTAATATGTCTTTCACCTTCGATTCGTTGTAGTTTTGGATATCTGTTTTTGACTGTAATTTAATTGTTTTTCTTAATTCTTTCAGTTCTTGTGTTTCATGTGCTGTCAGATTGGTTTTTGCTCTCAATTCTTCTCTTTTGTTTATCATTATTTTTGTGTTCTGTGAGATTTTCTCGACTTTGGTGTTCTTTGGTTTCATTATAGTGTCCTTTGCTGAAGTTTTTATGATAGTTTCGAAGATATCATAAATGTTTTGAACATTTTCTGAAGTGTAAGTGGTGTTTATAATTTCGTTTATTTTTCTTCCAAGTTGTATGTTATAGGTTGTTTGTTGTTCTGAAGTAATTTCTCTCGGTGTAAAATATTTCTGATGATTCCTGTTCATAGTTCTGTGGTTGATTTTGATTTTTGCGCGTATCATCCTATGGTCACTATCAAACTTTAGCGTGGTTATCGTTGAAACGTCCATGATTGTTTTTATTTTATTTGTCTAGATCAATTTCGTTTTTTGTTTTATTATCTGGAGATATCCAAGTCCATTTAAATTTGTCCTTTTTCTTAAAAAATGAGTTTGCAAATGTCAGATTAAGTTCTTGTAGCCAGCTAAGTAATTTGTTTCCACGTCTATTTCTTTGTCCATATCCGAAACGCCCAATGATATTTTCTTCACCTTCATTTTGCAAACCCAACTTTGCGTTGAAATCTCCTATGACGTACATAACTTCTGCTTTTGTTGTTTCATACACTTGTTCCAGACAGTCATAGAATTGATCGATTTCTTCGTCGGTAGCTCTATCTGTTGGGGCATATATTTGTATTACGGTCAATTTCGTGTTACTGATTTGTAGAGTGATACTACATATTCTCTCATTAAAGAATCGTATTTCTGTTATATAACTTTTGAGATCTTTTTTGATGAGAAAGCCAACTCCGTACAGTCCTTTGGTTTCGCCTATGTAACAGAATATTCCAATGTCATTTTCATTTATTTGTTGTCCATATAACATATATTCTTGTTTCAGATAGTCCGATAATGTCCCATTCGATGCATGCTATTGCTTGTTTAAGTTCTTCCATTTTTTCGTCTGTAGATAAAGTTCTTACATTGAATGAGCATATGTTTGTAGTATTTAATGTTGATTTTGTTAAGTAATTTGGGGGGTTTAAGCCTACATCCCTCACGGTGGCAAGCCGGCTTGAGGGAGTTGTTGTTGTTGTTTATTTTTTTTCTTTCTTGGTGTATATGTGAGAATGTTTTTTTTTATCAGTTTTGTTTTCTGTTTTAAAAAGTGAGTTTGGTTTTGGGTTAGAGGGGTTGTGATTTATTCTCCCTATGGTGATCAACCTTGTTGAGGGGGATTGCTGTTTTGAGGTGTTGTGATTTGTATGTTTGTAATTGTGATCTGTTTTCTTATTTGTCGATTTTTCGGAAGAAGTATTTAACGCGTAGTTGTTAAGCTGTATTTGCTATTCTAAGCTTCGTGTTTTGCTACTAATTGGTTTTTGGCTTTCACTATTAGTTTTGTTTGATGAGCTAGTTTTATGTATAGTATCGTTTAAATTTTGTTGTGTCAGGAACCTTTTTATTGGGTTTGATGTTTGTTTTCCTTTGGGGGTAATGTTGGTTGAACCAATAATAGTTGTTTTTATTTTGTTTTTGTCATCTTTCTTCATTGGGTTTGTTGGTGAGTTTTCCTGTGAGCGTGTTCTTTTTCTTGTGTTTTCCTCTTCAGTATTTGTATTCACATTCCAAACTTTTCCTTCTACTTTAAGTTCATCTAGTCTAAAAAATGCTTTTTTGCCTTGTTTTTTGAATTCTAATAACTTTGGGACTAGTGGTTTCCTTGCCTCAACAATTGATTTAGGAAGGTCTTCCGATATATTTAAGCTGTTTGTTTTTTTTTGATAAGAGTATATTTTGTTTCTTCTCGTAGCTTTTAAAGATAAGGCGTATGGGTCTTATTTTGCCTTCGGACTTTTTCCCTAAACGATAACAGCTATCGAAGTCATTTGCTGTAAGTTGAAATTGTTCGTTGCTTTTATCAAGATTTTTAATTACCATTGAGAGCAGTTCTTCCGGAGTGTTTTCTTCCTCTTCGACTTTAAAGATTATAGTATTATTTCGCCTCATTCCTATTTCGAGTTCAGATATACGTTTTTCCTGATTGGCGCATGTAACTCCTTGTTTTTCAATTATTTTTCCTTGAGTTTCAACTATTTCTTCAAGCTTTTCAACTTTTTCAGAAAGAATTCCCACTTTCTCATCCGTATTTTTGTTAACTTTTTCAGTAGATTCACTGATATGCTTAAAAATCTCATCTTTTTGCTCCCTTAGTAGTGATTTTAAAGCATCTAGGGTAATAGCCATTTTTATTTACCTACAACTCTAATAAATACTACTTTTTACTTTTTGGGAGACGGCGCTGGTATTTTTTGTATTATTTGTGTTTGTCAATAGAGTCCTGCTATAGCATTTTGAAAAGCCAAAAACCTATACATTAAATAAAATTTAAAAATAAGTTGTTCATATGAATAGTTTTTGAAATATTAATTTTCAAAGTCAAAATTTTGAAAAAAAAAACTTAATTTTTTTTCTCCAAACCTTTTCTTTCAAAATTTTACGTAATTAAGTAGTATTTTTCTGGCTTATTTTCAATGCTCTTATTTATTTTTGATCAAACACAAAAAACCGGATGCCAAAAGAACCTGTAGTTTTTGAGAAAACCAAAAATTATAAAAACGACTTTTAAAAATTTTTTTTTTCGTTATTGGATTCTTAAGTGATTCTTAAGTGAACAAAAGTAAAGAGAAAATTCATCCTTTATTTCGTAAATTCACTTAAGAATCCAATAACGAAAAAAAAAACTTAAAAAAAAAAAAATTTTAAAAAGTCGTTTTTGTAATTTTTGGTTTTCTCAAAAACTACAGGTTATTTTGGCATCCGGTTTCTTGTGTTTGATCAAAAATAAATAAGAGCATTGAAAATAAGCCAGAAAAATACAACTTAATAACGTAAAATTTTGAAAAAAAAATGGTTTGAAGAAAAAAAATTAAGTTTTTTTTTTCAAAATTTTGACTTTGAAAATTAATATTTCAAAAACTATTCATATGAACAATTTATTTTTAAATATTATTTAATGTATAGGTTTTTGGCTTTTCAAAATGCTATAGCACGACTCTGTAGGTATTACCGTTATTTTTAAATAAATTTTTTTCCATTTTTAGTGATTTTTTTCTTAAATTGCCCCTCCCGCCTAAACGAGGGAAAATGGACCACCCCCTCCCATACGATTTTTTGCTTGTCTAGGTCCAACCTACACACCCTATCTTTTTGTAACACCTTATGCAAGTTCCGTAATTCGTTTTACATACTTTGGGATATGATTCTTGGTCATATTCTAACAAAAAAATTGTTCTACAGTAAAGTCCGTTTCTCAATTTTGACATCACTTTTTGACAATTTAAAAAAGGCTAACTTTGGTGTACCCTGACCTGTTTTAAATTCGATATCTCTGTCAATACTGATGATAGAGACCTAATCTTAGACTTAATTTTTTGTAGAAATAACAGTCTTTAAGACTGTATTTAAGTTGAGCTTCCATAGGTTTAGGGTTGCCAGATTTTCAATTTTAAGTGGTGTTCAAATTTTCTTCCCGAAACAAAGTTTTGATTTTGAGGTCATTTTTTTGGAGAAAAGGCCTGATAAACATAGAGTTTCTTTATTTTTTACAGATGAACAAAACAATAATAAAGAAAAAACTCAGCATTAAGTTAGCTCAAAAACCCATACATTTTATGATACTTGGAAAAATACGAAATGGGAAAAATTTAAAAAAAAAAATAAAAAAAAGTTTTTGCTTTGAGGTTTGTTTGAATAAAACAATAATATAATCATTTTTAGTAGTTTTTTTTATGTATTTAATACAAATACAATTATAAAAAGTGTTCAAAGCCCCATCCTTCGTTTTGAATCCATGCCAGAGCCCGTTTTTGGATTTCATTGTGGATGTTTGCTTTAAATTTGAGAGTTTGACTCGAGTGACGACAAGGCATTAACAATTCGATGACCATATGATAGCAATTATAGCTTGCGCACACTCAGTATTAAATGCTATGAGTATCATGAATATGAACCTGAAAGAGTTCTAAGCAATTGAGAAGTTGAGGTCTTCATGAAGGAGGATCACGAATATAAATCTGATGTTGAATTGCTGGATTTCAAATCATTAAAACAATCATACCATATGAATATCTTTATATGTATATATAATTCTGCTGTACGTGTGTATGTCATTGAACTCCTCCTAAACGGCATGACCGATTTAAATGAATTTTTATGTATGCGTTTGAGTGGCGCCCTGGATGGTTTAGATTCACAAATCAGCCCGGCAGATGGCGCTGCAGTTGCAGTTGCGGTTCGTTAGTCTGGCTAAAACTCGAGAAACGGATTTGTCTTATCTTGATCTTGAAATGTTCGTGTAGGTCTAGGGAAGACTTAAAAGCTTTTATTTTATCCCTATAATCCCACGGGAACAGACGAGAACGGGAACCCTTAAATCACTTGACAGATTCCAAAAATTCTTTCAACTCTAGGATGTTACATTATTCCTCAGTAACATAGACTTATATTTCATTCACATATTTCCATGGGAACGGAAGATTCCCTCAGGAATATGGTTGAAATTGGAAACTTCGAAACTACTGGGCAGATTTCAAAAATTCTTTCGGCACTGGGATGCCACATAATCCCTCAGTAACTTAGCGTATAATTCATCCCTATAATCCCACGGGAACAGAAACAGGAACGAGAACGGGAACCTTAAAGCAACTTGACAGATTTCAAAAACTCTTTCAACTTTCCGATGTTACATTATCTCTCAGTGACTCATATTTCATTCACATATTTCCACAGGAACGGAAGATTCCCTCAGGAATGGGGTTGGAAATGGAAACTTAGAAACTACTGGACAGATTTCAAAAATTATTTTGGCATTGGGATGCCACATAAACCCTTAGTAATTAAACGTAGATTTCATCTTTATAATCCCACGGGAATAGAATTTCCACGGGAACGGAAGATTCCCTAAGGAACGGGGTTGGAAATAAAAACTTAGAAACTACTGAACATATTTCAAAAATTCTTTCGGCACTGGGATGCCACAAAATCCCTCAGTAACTTAGCGTTAGTGGTGGTAGGTGGTACCCGTGGTGTGATGGATAGCATGTCCGTCTGTTAATCCAGAGGTTCGAGTTCGAATGCCAACAGAAGCAAAAATGTTTTTTCTACGGGTATCGCCTTTAGCGAGGAATTGGCAAGTCTTCCGCTAGTATTCATTGCCATGAAAAGCGCTTTCTCGATAAGCCGTTCGGAACCGGCAGAAAATTGTAGGTCCCCTCCATTAACTCACAGGGGATGGTTGTGAGAAATGCGCTAGGCCCAGGGGCTCCTCGCTCTGTAGCGCCACCCTATTTATTTTTATTTTTAACTTAGCGTAGATTTCATCCCTATAATCCCACGGGAATAGAAACAGGAATGAGAACGGAAGCCTTAAAACTACAGACCCGAGCAACGCCGGGCGGCTCAGCTAATTAAATAACAAATAGTAAGATTATTGGATTGTTTGTTTTTAAGAACTCTTCTGATTTTCGACTGGCAAGAATAGAGATTTAAATTTTTTTTTAGTTTAAAGTGTTACTTTTACAATAATCCAAGCTATTTTTTCATATGAAATTACCGCACATTGAACTTGATACTTGATCTATATTCGCAAAACAATAGGAATTGATTTAAAGTGATACTATACACTTTGACCTAAGCTATGACAGCGTCTTCTAGGCCTTTAGTACGGATAAGGATCTCGAAGGGATATTGGGTTCGAATGCAAATGAAGTGGAAGTTCTATGGTTATTATGTAGACAAGAAGAAATCAATAAAGTAATAAAGACTCGAAGAAAATTTTTATTTTAGCTCAGACGCAATAAGGGTATTGTTAAACCACGTGGTGGTCTCTGTGACCATGTTGAACGGTGCAGATGCTGACACTTTGATGTACTCAACAAGTGTAAAGAGCTTCAGCAACGATACGGGAACAACAACATTAGCGGGAACTTGGAAAATATTGGACCAATTCCCAAAAAATTTTCAATGTTAGAGTGCTTCATTGCTCCTGAGAAACATAACCAGCAACTTGAAAAATACTAGACTGATTCCAAAAATTCTTTCGCCGCTGGAGTGCTTCATTGCCCCTGAGTACCATGAACTATATTTCATTTCACCCCCTAATTCCCACAAGAACGGGATTGGGAACGGGAACGGGAATTCAAAAACCACTGAAACGATATCAGATTTTTGTAGCTATTACAATACGACGTTATCGCCAAATAGCTTCAACAATATTTTATCCCCATATTCCCACGAGGACACGACAGGACATGAAAAGAAAACATGCGGGAACTTGGAGAGTTCTGAACCTATTAAAAAATTCTTTCACTGTAAGAGTGATTCATTGTCCCTGAGTAATATAGACTATATATCATCACCATTTTCTCAGAGGAACGGGAACGGCAACTCAAAAACCACTGTTCTGATTTCAATACGGTTTTCACTATAAAATAAGGTGTTATTCTCAGGTTACATAGACTATATTTAATCCCCATACGAGAACGGAATGGGGCTTGAACAAATCAGGGAACTTGGAAAATACTGAACCCATTCCAAAAATTCGATTATATATCATTATATATTACATTATATTATTACATTATATTATACTAGCTGTGCCCGCGACTTCGTCCGCGTTACTTGATAGTGACTTTCGGCAGCATTTTTAATTTTTTGGAATACTTATTTTGCAAATAAGACATATTCATGCGTTTTAGTAAACTATTTTTATATTATTTTATTTCAGTGCATTTTTGCACACGACGTTCTTACTTTTTCCTTCTTTTTGTCAATTAAAAAGGTTTTGCGAGTTTGATACACTCTTTTAAACTAAAGTGACAAATCAGTGGGAATTAAAGAAATACGGATAATCAATAGTTTTCTAATTACGCTGTTCCAGTCATTATTAAAACTTTTATAATGCCCCATCCCAGATGTGTAATTTGTAGCTGTGTACAATTCTAGAATACTCATTATTGGCACTGGAACACCAACTTGCAGCCACTGCTGATAATTCTAAGGAATTAAGAAACTCTATAGGATATGATGTGACTTGCTCAGTGTCCATAATATTGTCTATTGATAGACATTCGACAACATCCCCCAATACGTCAAACATTCGCTTATATGGTTAACTATCTCATTAGTCGGCGCCAAAATCGACTTTCCACACAGTCATTACCGATTGCCAATATTTATTTGAAGATCAAGATAGAAATTTCTTCTCAGGTCAACTGTGAAATCAACAATTTGACAGAAATCACCTCACGGTGAAAGAACTTTTGAAATCGGTCCAGTATCTTCAAGGTTCCCGTTTACGTTGCCGTTCCCATAGGAATGTTGGGAAAACAAATACAGCCCATGTCAAGACTATCTCTGCACCAAAATTCATACAAATAGGTTCAGTAGTATGGGCGGTAGATGGTAACAAAGTAAAACAGACAGACGGAGTTGATTTGGATCTATAATATTAGTAAGTATTTCCGTTCCCATGGGAATATGGGGATAAATTGAAATTAGTGTTACTTTGAGATAGTGTAGCATTCTAACGGGGAAATAATTCTTGAAATCAGTTCTGTAGGGCCCCGTTTACGTTTGCATTCTTGTGGGAATACAGGGATAACATATACTTATAGTCTATGTCCATCTTCAGGCTCAAGACTATGACTCTGTACCAAAATTCGTGTAAATAAATTTAATAGTTTGGGCGGTTTTTGACTACAAATAAAATTAGACAGACAGATTTCATTTCAGACTTATGATATTAGTAAAGAATCCCATTCCCATGGGAATATGGTGATTGTTCCCGAAGGAATATGGGGATGACTTACAGTTGATGTTACTCAGGGATAGTGTAGCATTCTAACGGTGGAAGAATTTTTGAAATCGGTGCTGTAGCTTCAAAGTTCCCGTATACGTTCCCATTCCCGTGGGAATATAGGGATAAAATATATAGCCTATGTCCTTCCTCAGGTTCTAGACTTTCTTTGTACAAAATTTCATTTATATCTGTCTATTAGTTTGGGCGGGAGATGGTAACATAGAAAGGTGAACAGACAGAGCTACTTTTGCATTTAAAAAATATTGAAGACCGGTTCCCGTGGGAATATTTGAATGAAATGTATCCTATGTCCTTCTTCAGGTTCCAGATCATCTCTGAATAGAATTTCAATTAAATCGGTTCTGTAGCTTGGGTGAGAGATGGTAACATAGAAAGGCGATCAGACAGAGCTTCTTTCGCACTTATTATATAAGTAAGGACTCCCGTTCCCGTAGGAATATGGGGATGAATTAAAGTATATGTTACTCGGGGATAGTGTAGCATTCTAACGGCGGAAGAATTTTTGAAATCGGTGCTATAGCTTCTAAGTTCCCGTATATGTTCCCATTCCCGTGGGAATTTAGGGATAAGCTATATAGCCAATGTCCTTCCTCAGGTTCTAGACTATCTTTGTACAAAATTTCATTTAAATCTGTTCATAAGTTTGGGCGGGAGATGGTAACATAGAAACGCGAACAGACAGAGCTACTTTTGCATTTATAATATTAGTGAAGACCGGTTCCCGTGGGAATATTCGAATGAAATTCAACCTATGTCCTTCTTCAGGTTCCAGATCATCTCTGTATGAAATTTCAATTAAATCGGTTCTGTAGCTTGGGCGAGAGATGGTAACATAGAAAGACGAACAGACAGAGCTTCTTTCGCACTTATTATATAAGTAAGGACTCCCGTTCCCGTAGGAATATGGGAATGAATTTATGTTTATGTTACTCGAGGATAGTGTAGCATTCTAACGTTGGAAGAATTTTTGAAATCGGCACTGTAGCTTTTAAGTTCCCGTATACGTTCCCGTTCCCGTGGGAATTTAGGGATAAAATATATAGCCTATGTCCTTCCTCAGGTTCTAGACTATCACTGTTCAAAATTTCATATCAATCAGTTTAGTAGTTTGGGCGGGAGACGGTAACATAGAAAGTCGGACAGACAGAGTGACTTTCACATTTATAATATTAGTAAGGATTATATTATTTTATATTATATTATTTTTTTTTTTTTTATTTAATTTGATTTTATTAGACAACTCATAAGTAATTTACAATTTTCATTTACAAAATCTTTAGGCTTGGCTATGCCGTCTGCCGATTGGAACATTTTATAATTGAATAGTAAAAGTAAAAGTAATTCAAAAGAGTATGTTTTATAAAGATACAGTTAAAATTATTAATGAATTGATTGTTTGATATTTTGTTCGAAAAGTGTTGTTTAAAAGTTTTCATTTACGATTCGTTCGCAATAGGATAAGGCCGTTTTACAGTATTCCAGTAAATGGTTGTTGAGTTCATTTAGCAGGTTTATGACTTGGTCTCTTGAGAGCACATTACTTCCGAGGAAGAACCGTCTTGTTTCCCGTAGCGTTGGACACTTACCCACAAAGTGAAATTGTACATCTTCTCTTTCTTCTTCATTACATATATTGCACAATACTGGAAGGTCATCTCGATGAGGTCTGTAGTTGAGGCTCAACGAAGTCGGTTGATCATCAGCTGTAGCGTTTGGGGTGACTGTGCTAGG
>OX456986.1:95260884-95314787 GCA_949752695.1 Melanostoma scalare
ATCGATTTATTCGGGTCCTCTTCAACACTCTGCTCTACAGCGGCAATTGTTTCTTCGGTGCCCGCTGTTGGAAGTCTATGTGGATGCGTATTATCACATAAAGTTAACGTAGTGCGAAAATTATCCATGGTTAACCGAATTAATTGTTCTGATGGATGGAAAGTTGGCCGATTTGACCACAAGATGTTGGTTTTTGCGAGTTTGATACACTCTTTTAAACTAAAATGACTAATCAGTGGAAACTAAAGAAATACGGGGAATAAATAGTTTTCTTATTTCGCTGTTACAGTCATCATATAAAGCCGCATCCCAGATGTGTAATTTGTAGCTGTGTACAGTTCTAGATTACTCATTATTGGCACTGGAACACCAACTTGCATTCACTTCTGATAATTCTAAGGCATTGAGAAACTCTATAGGGTGTGATGTGACTTTCTCTGTGTCCATAATATTGTCTACTGATAGACATTCGAAAACATCCCCCAATACGTCAAACATAATTTATTAGTTTATATGGTTAACTATCTCATTACCGAAATCGACTTTTCACACATGCATTACTGATGGCCAATATTTATTTGAAGATGAAGATAGACCCTTCTTCTCAGGTAAACTGTGTAATAGACAATTTGACAGAAATCACCTCACGATGAAAGAACTTTTGAGATCGGTCCAGTAGCTTCAAGGTTCCCGTTTACGTTGCCGTTACCGTAGCAATATTGGGAAAACAAATACAGACCCTGTTATTCTTCATGCTCAAGTCAAGACTATCTCTGCACCAAAATTCATACAAATAGGTTCAATAGTTTGGGCGGTAGATAGTAACAAAGCAAAACAGACAGACGGAGTTGATTTCGGATCTATAATGTTAGTAAGTACTTCCGTTCCCATGGGATAATAGGGATAAATTAAAGTTAATGTAACTTTGAGATAGTGTAGCGTTCTAACGGGGAAGTACTTCTAGAAATCAGTTCAGCAGTTTCTAGGTTCCCGTTAACGTTTGCATTATTTATGTCCTGAAGGGCCGAGCTTGGGTTAAAAAAAAACATAAGTTGTTTTTCTTTTCCCTTTTTTTTTATTTGTTTTTATTTCATTATTATTTTAACCGTATTACAATTATTTCCAAAAGAAAGGCCGCTGTCCTCAGCGAGGCTGCACCTTTCAGTTGGGTTGGTAAATTAGAACTAAACTTAAAGTATCTTACAATCTTTAATGATACTTTTCTTTGGTTGAACATTCCCACGATTCATCATAAAAACGTTTCGGGTTTCGGCACGTTTAGGTATTGGGAGGTGAAAGAGGATATGTCCGTTATGGACTAGTTTTGCTATGTTAGCAAAACTGGTGGGAACCTTTTATGGAATTTGGAATGCCGTTTAGGCGAAAGGGAGTGTCTGGGGTAACGGGTTTACAGGTTTGGGGTGACGTCTGGGACGTAACTCCTCTCCCCTTAGGATTCTGCTCCGGAGAATCATTTTTTTGCAAATTTGTTTTTACATTTACTTTATTATTTGTTAATTTTTGTTTAAGAATTACAAAAAGTATTATCAAAAGGATTAAAAGGAGGATGTTGGAAGTGTAATTAATGCTCAAATGTGTCTTATTATTAAATTTGATTTCTTCAATTAATTTCCTATTTTCAATGTGTTTTGTATGCATTTCTTTCGTGGTAAAGTTCAGTTCAATATTTTTTATTCTTACATTGTTTAGATTGGGTATAATAAAGTTATCATAGTACATGTAGTTTTCGTATTTAACATTGTTAATTCTTATTATACAATTTTCAAATTTTAAAGCATAATTTCCCGATATTTCGAGCTTAAAATTATTACAATTGTGATCTATTATCGTTTTAGGTATATTTTTTAAAATGACAATGTTATTCGTCAATTGCTTATTTCTAAATTTGTATTTTGAATAAAGTCACAGGCAGTGCCGTAAGGCGGTGCCAGCAGTGCCCAGGCACAGGGCGCATACCCTGGAGGGGCGCAGAAAAGACCATTGGAGAATCAGGGTCTGGAGTTTTCTTAAGTGCCGCAGATATGATTTCAAAATTTGACCCTGAACTTAGAGCGCATATTGAATCGCTTCATAGGAAATATTTCATATTTTACGCCTTATATTCCAAACGAGCTTGCTCTGAGGTTAAAAATCAAATTATAGACGATATTCATTGCGCAAAATACTTTTCAATACTTTTTGATTGTACGCCAGACGTATCGCATAAATAACAGATGTCACAAGATTCGTCAAATTATCCGAGCAGAAAGTTACAATCGAAAAACGATTCATAGATTTCATCCAGTCTCATGAAAAACCGTCGAGGGATTGTCAAAAGAGATTTAAGAGAAGTTAGAAGTTGATGGATTGAATATTCAAGATCTTCGTGGCCAAGGCTACGACAATGGTAGTAATATGGCCAGTAAATATAACGGAGTCCAAGCCAAAATAAAACAAATTAATGAGAATGCTGATAATGTGTCGTATGCAGCGCATAGCGCATTCTTTGAATTTATCTGGCGTACACGCTGCTAGTGTCACACCTGATATGATCACATTTTACAAAATAATCTGGAAAATATATGTGTTTTTTTTTCGACTTCAACGGTCAGATGAGAAACTTTAATGAAAGCGAGTAAAAAGACACGATTTAAGTGAAAGTTCAGACACCGGTTACGACATAACTCAGCAACAAAGTTTCAAAATTCAGATAAATGAAGCAATAGATACAATTATTTCTAAATTAAAATAGCGATTCGAAAAACTACGCGACATACAAAACTCTTTCGGTTTTTTTACCTTAAAACACATTACTACATATTCGGTTGAAGAACTAAAAAAACATGCAGCTGATTTGAGAATCAAATCCGAAATAGAAACTTTGAAGAGTCAAGCTAAAGCGACTACATTATTTGATAAATGTGAATGTCAGTCAAGTATGGGTATTCTCAAAGCTATAGTGGAACTGGATTTAAAGGAGATGTTTGTCAATGCATTAGTTGCTATAAAGCTATTTTTAACGATGCCAGTGATAGTCCGGGATCCCTGGTCCAATTTTTTTTGTGACTACTATCAAGCTAATTTTCCCTGAGTGGCTTTATTTTGTTGAGACGCCCAACAATTTTCTAACGAAAACTTTCGACTGTGGTAGCTAACAGAGGTAGAAAGGGTGAAATATGTCGATTTCAAGATACTAAAAAATTTATTAGCAACAGTTTCTTTCTTAGTTTAACTTCAAGATAATTATCTGAATTACGTAAAAAATTATTTGTCCTACAAATTGTATGGTTTGATCTTAAGAGTCCCCTTCCTCCTCCTGTGTCGATCAGCTATTCACCGTAGCCACACGCACCGCGCTTAGTGCCCGAATAATTCGCGACCTAATCCACCTCCAACCACCCAAAAAATCAAAATTAAAAAAAAAAAAAAAAAAATTAAAAAAAAAAAAAATCCAACTTAAACAACCAACAATATTGCAAATCTCTCCAGCCGCGCCGCGAAAATAAAATCGAGTGCAATTATAATCAGTGCTGTGAAAGTTAAAAAAAAAAAAGCCCATGTACTACTCAATAGCACCAAACACTAAGTGCGTTACCTGTCCATCGTCTCCTCCCTCACATCACTCTCGCAGTCCCAGTGACTGCACACATTTCTTTGATTTGATAATCTCTTATCTTATCTGGGCAGTGTGTGCAGTCAATGAGACTGTGCGTTTGTTAGGCGAATAGTCAATCAAATCAACGGTGTTGATCCCGTTGGTGAACTAAAATCAAGTTGCTAGCTGGGCATAACACCGCTAGTAATTTGATTTTGTTTTCTAATAGGATATACACTTGTTGATTCGACTTAGTTAGCGTCTACGGTTGATATTTTGTTTTATGTGTTTTTGTGAATTGTGATGTCGGGTAGATTTCGGGTCGATTTTAGCAACATTAGGGGGTTGCGATCGAATTTCTTTGCTGTGTACGCTCACACTGCAAAATGCAGGCCAGCGGTTTTGGCACTAAGTGAAACACAGGTGGGTGTTGGTTCTGATCCCTCAGAATTCAACCTGCCTGGATATAGCTTAGTGCCACTATTCTTTTCCTCCCATGGCCTCGCCGTATTTGTTAGACATGATATTGCTTACCAACTTCTACCACAATACGGCCTATGTTCTAATACGAACTTTAATTTCATGTGGTTAAAATTCACCGTCCGTAAGCAAATCATTCATTATTGTTTTATTTATAGAAGCCGAGTTTGATGCGCTATCTGAGTCCATAGTAAGAATTGTCTCCCTTTATCCTCACACTGAAATCGCAATTGCGGGCGATTTCAATGTACACAATTCTGGTTGGCTTCGACATTCTGGCCAGACAACACCCGAACGAAAATATGTTGAGATCTTCGCTGAGTTTAACGAATTAACTCAACTTGTTGATGAGCCCACTCGGGTTCCAGATATTGAAGGCCATGCGGCCAACACTCTTGACTTATTTCTCACTTCTCATCCCGAAAAATACAGGGTTGTAGTATCATCTCCTTTAGGCAAATCAGACCATTGTGTCATATCGGTAGATTTTTCGCTTTCCGTCGTCACGGTAAAAAAAGATAAAGTCCCTAAAAGAACTGTGTGGCGAGAAAGCCAATTGGGACGGCCTGAATAATTTCTTTGGAAATTTTAATTGGTCATTGTGCTTTCTCGACGGAAACGTTGATGCATCAGCTGATATGATATCTAACGTTATTCTCAACGGCATGAGAAATTTTGTTCCTCACAGAACAAAAAGCATCATCCCCAAAGAGAATTCGTGGTTTGATTCAAGCTGTAAAGAGGCGATTAGGGATCGAGAAAGTAGTTTTCGTAAATTTAAAGATAACCCTACTGTAGAAAACCCAAATTTGTTCAAACGGGCCAGAAATAGCTGTAATGCTCAGATACAAAGGGCTAAGTTTTTACATGACCAAAAAGTAAGGCAAAAAATACTATTGTGTCCAAAAGGAAGTAAAAACTTTTGGTCTTTTGTGAAGAACATTAAGAACTCGACCACGTCATCGGTCCCAACGCTCGTCTTCAATGACTCTCCGTATGTCAGCTCCATCGACAAAGCCAATTTGCTGGCAGCTCAATTTGCTGCCAACTCGACACTTCCTCATAGCATATTGGCTCCACCTGAGCTCGAGTCTACAAATTCTTTGATGAAGCAGATATTTTTTCGAACTCGCTCGGTTGCGAGAGTCCTTAAAGATCTCAACATACATAAATCCGCTGGTCCAGATGGTATCCCCGCCCTTATTCTGAAGAGGTGTTCTTCTACGCTGGCAAAACCACTGCGTAAACTTTTCCATCTTTCCTATTCTGCTGGGATTTTTCCGAGCAGATGAAAAACTGCATTTGTCCAGCCGGTCCCTAAAAAAGGCGAATCTTCCTCCCCTTCCAATTACAATTAAAAAAAAAAATGTATCGATTACGAGGTCAAAAAAAGTGATTACTAACAAGCTGACTTTTTCGTTTTTACTTATTTAATATTTATATAATCTAACAGTCGGATTGTCCTACAAATTCCGTGGTACGTTTTTTCAGTCCTACGCTCAGAAAATGTCAATACCACCAGATTATTATTTTCATTACTGTTGTGGAATCCGGGAAGTATCTGTCGAATCGAATAAAAACGTTTTTACAAATCGCAATAAAAATGCTACCACGTTGCTACAGTTCAAAGTCTATTTATAATCAAAAGAAGAAGGAAGAAGAACAGTTCGATTTTTAAAAGAGAGAGAGATATATCTTAAGGTTAAGGTTAAGGTCATAACACAATCTGAGCTAAAGCTTAAGATCATAACAGTTCTCCCCCGCTTGACTAAAACTTAGGGATATTAAGAATCCATATTATAATCCCTTAAGTAAACTTTTGGCCTACGTTGACGTGATGACTGACGAATCGGTTGACGAATCGGATGTTGGCCTACGATGGTTGATGATTGTAGAAGACAAGCGTTGTTTCAGGCGGTGGAACTGGAGCTGTTGAAGTGCTCGGATCGTTTTCGATTGTTGCCGGATTATTGGCAAAAGCTTGTTGAAAAATGATTTGTTGATCTGATAGTTCTTGGTTGACTGGTGTTGTATTGGTATTGGTTGCTGGCGATGAAATTTGTTCGTCTGGAGTGGTATCTGTTGAACTTTGACTTGGAACACGAGTTTGACGTAGCTGGTTTATGTGTCGTTTGAACGTATATTCATTATCCAGTTTGACAACATAGTGAAGTCGTCCCATTTTCTTAGTAATAACACCAGGTTTCCATAGCATTTTATTTGCAGTGTAATATCGGGCTTGAACCCTTTCTCCCACGCTTAATTGCCTTGACGGTAGTACCGTGGAAGTACTTTTGAATTTGGTGGGCTTCAATGCGTCTAAGCGAATTCTGATTTGTCGTCCTAGATATTGTTCTGATGGTGATTTCCCGTTCTTGAGTGGTGTGGCTCGATATTTGAATAATATTTCTCTTATTTTGTGTACAAATGTTGAAGGTTCATTGTTCATTGCGGCTAATTTATTTTTGAGTGTCTGGATGTTTCTTTCAGCTAATCCATTTGTTGCTGGATGACCTGGAGCTATGAATTTTTGAAAAATACCCGAATCTTGACAAAACAATGTGAATTCTTCGCTTTTGAATATTGTCGCATTATCGGAAACCATGACATCTGGGAACCCGTTTCTGGAGAATATGTTAAGTAGAATCTCTTGAGTTGATGATGAGGAAGGTGCTGCTGTACATACTCCTACTTCTGCCCACTTCGACTTAGCATCCACGACAACGAGAAAGTAATGACCTTGAAATGGACCCGCATAATCAATGTGAATACGCTGCCAATTATTGTCTGGTTCTTCCCAAGGGTGAAGAGACGCTTTAACTGGATTGCTTTTAGTTAATGCACATGCAGAGCACGATTGTACGAAAAATTCGATATCTTTGTTTATTGAAGTCCAATATACGTAACGCCTGGCAAGCTGCTTCATTTTTGTCGCCCCAACATGAGTATGATGCAGCTCTTTCAAAACAGTCTGTTGTAATTTACTGGGAATAACTACTCTCTGGTCTCTGAATAGAACGTCACTGTCGATAGTATACTCTGATTTCGAATCTCTTTTATTGCGCAAGTTGAACAAAATTTTTGATAGGGTCTCATCTCGTTCCGTTTCATACTTTAATGTTTTGAAATTTATTTTATCTGAATTAATTTGATTAATAGTTTCGGAGCAAATTGAATGTACTTCATGATCTATAGAATTCATGTTGTGCATATTTAAAATTCGTGGAGCTCTTGACAAACAATTAGCATTAGTATTTTCGCTGCCACTTTTTGAAATCACTTCGTAGTTATATCCGGATAAAAATGCTGCATAGCGCTGCAAGCGAGCTGATGTCATTTGAGGAATTTTCGAATGTTGATGAAAAATTCTGGCTAACGGCTGGTTGTCTGTGATTAATATGAAGGGTCTACCAAAAAGATATTCATGGAAGTGTTGAACAGCGTAAATGATGGCTAAGGCTTCTCTGTCTAGTTGAGAGTAGTTTTGCTCAGATGAAGTTAACGATCTAGACGCGACATGCAATAAAACTCCCGCTATTCCTGTAGGGCTTGCGTCACATGCAAGTTGAATCGATAATTCTGGATCGTATGGTATTAATACCCGATCACTCGCGATTTCATTTTTGAGGCTGCTGAAGGCTTTCTGACATCTCATTGACCACTTGAACGGTGTGTTCTTATGTAAGAGCTCACGAAGTGGTGTTGTAATTGTTGAAACGTTTGGGATGAATCTGGAGTAATATGTAACTAGCCCGAGAAATCGCCTTACATCATCGGTTGAATTAGGTCTTGGAATCTCTAAAATAGCCGCCACTTTGGCTTGGGATTTCAAAACCTTATTATGTTCAATAGTGTGACCTAAAAATTCAATTTTATTTTCGAAGAAAGTGCATTTTGAACGATTTAAGTGTAAGTCGAATTTTTGAAGTTTTTTTAAGCATGCAATTAGATTAGATTTACATTCAGTAAGTGACTGGCCGTGTATAATAATATCGTCAAAGTATGACTCTGTTTTGGGAACATTGTGTAAAATTTGATCTATTATTCTATTGAAATCAGCTGGAGCGGTTTTTATGCCAAACGAAAGGCGATTCATTTGGTATGTTCCCCTATGTGTCGAAATAGTTTGGATAATACTTGATTGTTCGTCAACTGCTACATGCAGATATGCTTTATACAAATCAAGTCTACAAAAGTATTTTGAATTTCGAAGGCTATTGAAAATTTGATAGATTTTTCTAATAGGGTAATGTGCATCTACGAGGCGCTGATTGACGTCGACCTTATAATCGACGCACAGTCGTATCCCTCCGTCAGCCTTAGGAATCACGACTAACGGTGAACCCCAATCACTACTTGCTGTTTTTGTAATAATTCCAGTTTTTTCCAAATAATTCAATTCGTTGTCCACACGTTCTATCAAAGCATATGGAATTGGACGTTCTTTTGAATAAACTGGTAAAGCGTTCGAACGTAACTTTAATGAGATCTTGTAATTTGGAATGCATCCTATTCTTTCTTCAAAAACGCTGGCGAATTCAGATACTAACTCTTCCATATCATGCGAAATACTAAAAGTATCAAAATTCTTACCTGAATCAATCTCATCCAATTCATTCAAGTTGATATTAAGGCGTCTGATCCATGATCTCATTACTAAAGCTGCACAGCCATCTTGGACTACAAATATGTCATCTGTTATCTGCGTACCCTTGTATTGAATGTTGACGCTGGCTTTTCCGTCCGGAACAAATGTATCTTGCGTGTAGGATCGAAAAATAATGTTTGTTGGAGTTAATTGCGGTGCTGACTTGAGAGAGTTGAATTGCTGTCGCGGCAAGAAGGTGTATGCTGAACCTGAATCTACTTCAAATTTTATTGTTTTGCCTTGAATATTGATGTTTGCGTAATAGCGTTCAAAATGATCAGCTGGTGAAAAGTCATTTTTGTATATATCGATTATGTTGTAGGTACCATATGCAGCTTCATCCTGAGCTGTTTGAACATGGTTTGTCGATGAGTTGGGTTTTGAACGATTTCCCAACAGTGTTGAAATGCAAACTTTAATTACGTGTCCAGTTCTTTTACAGCCGGCACATTTTAGTCTTGAAGAATCTGTGTGACAATCTTTGGCGTTGTGGTTGTTCTTGCCGCAGCGCAGACACAACCCTGTAATACCCAAGTCGTGGTAGTTAATTTTTGATTTTTGCACTGGTCGATTGGGTTTGCTGAAAACTTTAATTTTTTTATTAGTTGAAATTTTGTTTATTTCTGGAACGATACTTCCTTTTGTTTTGTCTGACACGGACATTTCTCTGGCATCTACTTTTGCTGCTTCGAGTGAAATTGCCTTTGACACAATTTCGTCGAAATTAGAACAATCTGATTGCAGAAGCTGCTCTCTAGTGGTGGTGTCACGAACTCCACGAATGAACTGCGCCCTGAGAAAAACATCTGCAACAGACTTTTTGCATTCACATGTGAATTCACATTCGGCTAGGTCCACTCGCAGGCATGCAACGAATTCCGAGATCGACTGAGTTTCTGTTTGAAATTTGTTGAGGAATCGGTGCTGTGCCACCAAAACATTCCTCTTCGGAGCCAGGTGACATTCTAACATTTTAAGCAATTCTTCGTAGCTTATTTCTGTTGGTGCCTTTGGTGCAGACAATACTAACACTGTATTGAAGTGCTTCGAACCAATTGAATTTAGAAGAAGTTTCTTGCAGTACTCGGAATTTGAGGTTATGTCCTTCATTTCGGTGTAATTTTTGAAGCGTTGAATATAGATCTTGTAGCTTTCTTTTGATGAGTCGAATTGTTCGAAATTTGGAATTAAAGATGTTTGCACTTGATTCTGGAGTCTGGTGGAAGAGTTGGTGGCGTTGGTGGCGTTGGTGGCATCGCGGTTGCTGGTCAGTGTTACTAATTGATCTATCATCCTTTTCTGGGCAGACATAAATTCTGCAAACTGTTTTGCGTCCATTTCGCTTTTACCTCGTCGCCAATTTGTGGTGGAATCCGGGAAGTATCTGTCGAATCGAATAAAAACCTTTTTACAAATCGCAATAAAAATGCTACCACGTTGCTACAGTTCAAAGTCTATTTATAATCAAAAGAAGAAGGAAGAAGAACAGTTCGATTTTTAAAAGAGAGAGAGATATATCTTAAGGTTAAGGTTAAGGTCATAACACAATCTGAGCACAATCTGAGCTAAAGCTTAAGGTCATAACAATTACTAACTGTAGGACAAAAATATTACATTATAGATTAGTGTGTTATCTACCCAATTCAAACAATGTCCTACAAGAAAACAGGTATGCATCGCTAGTCCGACAAGAATTGTCATTTTTTTGTTTGTTTATTTGTAACATATGGTACAAGAAAAAATCTTGCTCTAATTTTAAATATTTAGCTTTATTTTTTAGCAAATTAAGCACAGAGATTTCGGTATTTCTAAAAAAAAATTAATCCTCCTCAGATTCATCCGACAACCCTTCGCTGCTATCGCTACTATCGCAACTATCGCTGTCATCGGCATCTACTTCACTTCCTTCATTCGTGATATCTGACTCTGTAATAACATAAAAAAATTAAGTAAATCATAATACATATAATAATGAATAGTTAATCATAAAATAACAATTGTATAAATAGGGTACCTTGAATGTGGGAAGATATTTCTTCAAAAAATGGACTTTGGGGACCATCAACCCAATAATATTCATATTTGCCATCAATTATTGTCCATCCAAAATTTTCTGGCAATTTTTCCGTGGGGCACCGCATGTGTGCATTACACCATACATTGCAGATAAATACAGTTCTTTTAATTTGTTGCAACAATTCTTGTTTTGTTGGTGGCAAACTGGAAGGATCATATCCTACGATTTTTTGTTTTAAAATATCTTCGTTTTCATTTTTTGATTTATATCCTTTCTCAAATAACTCATACCGTCCTTTGTTAATATCATTTTTTGTTTTTAATGAATAAACTCTGCATACATACTCTTCGATAATTTGAAATACTTCATTCGATGTTGTTAATGCTGTAGTTTCAATTCGTAGGAGTTTAATAAAAGCCTCTTGAAAATTGTTATTTTTCTTCAAAATAGTGAAAGGTCTCTTTTTTCCTTTACGAAAGAAAGCAGGATTATAATCAAAGTCAGAAGCGGAACAAATTTTTGTTCGTTTTTTGTCTTAGTTCAAGTCGACGTTCATTAATTTTCTAAACTTATTGTTAAGTGGAATCTATCAAAAAGTCAAAATTTTTTTTGTCACGCTTGAAAAATAAATTGATGTTTTATTTCATGAATTTCAAATACATATATATTCAATTTGAGCACCGCTATAGCGTAACGCGTTATTTTTTACATCATGCATATGTAGGTACTACTACTTTTGGGCGTAGGACTGAAAAAACGTAGCACGGAATTTGTAGGACAATCTGACTGTTAGATTATATAAATATTAAATAAGTAAAAACGAAAAAATCAGCTTGTTAGTAATCACTTTTTTTGACCTCGTAATCGATACATGTTTGAGGAAGGGGACTCTTAAGATCAAACCATACAATTTGTAGGACATATATTTTTTTACGTAATTCAGATAATTATCTTGAAGTTAAACTAAGAAAGAAACTGTTACTAATAAATTTTTTAGTATCATGAAATATACGACATATTTCACCCTTTCTACCTCTGTTAGCTAACACAATCGAAAGTTTTCGTTAGAAAATTGTTGGGCGTCTCATCGAAACGATGCTATTCACGAAGATTCAGCCAGATAGTAATAATTTTTACATCATGCATATGTACTACTACTTTTGGGCGTAGGACTGAAAAAACGTACCACGGAATTTATAGGACAATCTGACTGTTAGATTATATAAATATTAAATAAGTAAAAATGAAAAAATCAGCTTGTTAGTAATCACTTTTTTTGACCTCGTAATCGATACTCATGTTTGAGGAAGGGGACTCTTAAGATCAAACCATACAATTTGTAGGACAAATATTTTTTTACGCAATTCAGATAATTATCTTGAAGCTTAACTAAGAAAGGATGGGCGTTGTACTATTCGGGTAGGCTCTGATTGGTGTCAACTTGGCGGCGCCCAGATGCTGTAACTTATAGTACACGTCAATTGTGCTTACTATACCTCCAAGCGGTATCCACTGGGACCTGGGATGCTCCGTCCAGAGCTGACCTGCCAAATTAGTAAGTGCGAGTGTTGACAAGGGAATCCGGAACAAAAGAATTGTGATCGGTCAACACTATAATTGCTCTGCGAACTAAGACTGACTGCACGAATCTCAGTAGTCTACGAGAGCTTTCGTGTAAATGTTCCAGCGGATGAATTCGAAGGACAGAATCAACGGTGGCCTTCAGCAGCCATAAAAGCAGAAACCCCTGAAGGAGCTACTCCAACATATTTGGTTTAAAGGTCTTTCGGGGTCTTTCAATACTAGGACAGGGTATTGAAGTAGAGATGGTGGCGGATGAGCTCCTGGTGAGCCAACGGCAGCACTCACACCCCTGCAACAGGGTACTGACACTGGATATTCCAGCCCTTTGTGTCCGAAGGGATCCAAAAAGGACCTGGCCCTCCAGGTTGGGGGTTGTGCGTAGGGTTAACTACCCAACCACGTCAAAAAAGGACAGTTCCGAAACAACTAACAGCCTCGGATAACGATAATGATTTCAAAGTTGACGACCCAAGCAAACGAAAAAAGGACAATGACCTCCGGATCTGCACGTGGAACGTAAGGTCTCTTTACGGACTAGGTGCAGCTGGAGAATTAGCGGACGCCCTGGACTGCTACAAAGCAGACATAACCGCCATCCAAGAAGTGCGATGGAGTGGACCGGGCATAAAGAAGATGAGAAACTGTGACATCTATTATGGCGACTGCTACAGACAAAAGAAACAACGCTTATTTGGGTGCGGATTTGTCGTTAGAGGAAGACTCAGGGATAAGGTGATTAGCCAAAATCCAGTCAATGAGCGTATAATGACCATCCGCATCAGGGCTAAATTCGCCAACATTAGCCTTATATGCGCCCACGCCCCCACAGAAGAGAAAGACGACGATTCCAAAGACTGTTTCTACGAGCTCCTCGAAGAAACGTATGAGCAGTGCCCTACGACGTGAAAATCGTTCTTGGCGATTTTAACGCAAAGCTAGGGAAGGAGGACATCTTTGGAAACACAATCGGTAAGCATAGCCTCCATGACAAAACCTCCGAAAACGGACTGAGGCTAATCGATTTTGCTGCGGGGCTGAATCTTGTTGTAAGTAGTACACGCTTCCCACATCTCAAAATTCATAAAGGTACATGGCGATCCCCAGATCAATTAACCGTCAACCAAATTGACCATGTTGCGGTCGACGCAAGGCACTCTTCCAGTGTTCTAGATGTCCGAACTTTCCGAGGGGCCAACTTTGACTTGGACCACTACCTTGTTGTAGCCAAGGTACGAATGAGGATATCTTGTTCACGACCAGCGCGAACTAACGCTGTGAAGAGATATGACGTCGGAAAGCTACAATCGCAAGAGATTGTCAATGCCTTTTCCAATCGAGTGTCCCTTCAATTATCCTTGAATCCCATGCCGCCAGCATTAAACATTGAAGACCAGTGGCAGCAATGCCAAGAAGCCATCAGAACCGCTGCCTCTGAGGTTCTGGGTTTCACTCGGCCACCAAAACGAAACCCATGGTTCGATGAAGAATGCAGGCAGGCAAATGCAGCCAAACAAAGAGCACGACAAATGCTTATGCAAACACGAACAAGGGCTGCTTACGATCAGTATAACGAGATTTACAAGGAGAGAAGAAGGGAAGAACACCGACTTCTCAAAAAGAAAAAGAAGCAGCATGAGAAGCGCTCGTTTGAGGAAATAGAGAGGTGCCATGACAGGAACGAGATTCGGAAGTTTTACCAAAAGGTAAAAAGATCCTGCCAGGGTGGCAAACCCCGAACTCAAGCCTGTAAAGACCAGCAGGGAAACATAATTGTAGAGTCACAGTCGCTACTGAGGATTTGGAAAGATCATTTCTGCAGACTGCTTAACGGCGATGAAGACACAAATTCCGCTGTCAGGCAGATTACCCCATTCAGCTTGGACGATGATCAAGAATGCCGTCCTCCCGACCTAGAAGAGGTTAAGCTTGCCATATGCAAACTTAAATCAAATAAGACTGCAGGTGCAGATGGCCTTGATGCCGAACTTTTCAAGGCAGCTGGAGATCAGTTGGAAAGGAGCATGCACCAGCTGATCTGCATGATATGGTCGAAAGAAAGCATGCCCGATGAATGGAACCTCAGTATCGTATGCCCGATCCTAAAGAAAGGAGACCCTCACAATTGCGCCAATTACAGAGGGATAAGCCTCCTTAACGTCGCTTATAAGATCTTGTCTGCTGTAATATGTGAACGTCTGAAACCCCACGTCAACAACTTGATAGGTCCTTATCAATGTGGTTTTAGACCAGAGAAGTCCACAATAGACCAAATTTTCACATTACGGCAGATCTTGGAAAAAACCCGAGAACATAATATCGATATTCACCACCTCTTTATCGATTTTAAGGCCGCGTATGACAGTATTTACAGAGACGAGCTGTACAGAGCCATGTCTAGTTTCGGCATCCCTGCAAAGCTCGTACGACTATGCAGGATGACTTTGGAGAATTCACGCTGCTCCGTCAAGGTCGGAAAAGAACTCACCGAGACCTTTGATGTCGAAAAAGGCTTTAGGCAAGGCGACAAACTGTCATGCGATTTCTTCAACATCATACTTGAACAGATTGTAAGAAACTCAAACGTCAACACCAGAGGAACAATCTTTCAAAAGTCTGTACAATTACTCGCCTATGCAGACGATATTGACGTAATGGGAAGAAAAAAGCGTGATGTCATAGGTGCTTTTGCGAGTATTGAAACAGAAGCGGCAAAAATGGGTTTGATGGTTAATGAGGGCAAAACGAAGTAAATGCTGTCATCAAACAAGGACACAGAACATCGACGAATTGGACAAAACGTCACAATAGACAGACATAACTTCGAGGTAGTACAGGACTTCGTCTACCTAGGATCCGCTGTAGACACGGAAAACAACATCAGTGCGGAGATCAAACGGAGAATAACTCTTGCCAACCGTTGCTTCTTTGGGTTAAGAAGGCAATTGAGAAACAAAACCCTCTCTAGAAAAACCAAGGTGACCTTGTATAAGACCTTAATCATCCCAGTCCTGCTGTACGGCGCGGAAGCATGGACCTTATCGAAAGTGGATGAGGAAACTCTTGGTCGTTTCGAAAGAAAAATTCTCCGAATGATCTTTGGTCCCGTATGCGAAGACAATGTGTGGAGAAGAAGATACAACAAAGAGCTGTATGAGCTGTACCGCGACATGGGCATAGCCAGAAGAGTACGCATCGCGAGGCTACGATGGTTGGGCCATGTAGAGCGGATGGACCCAAACGCTCCGGCTCGTCGGAAGGGGAAGACCTCGTCTTAGGTGGCGCAATCAAGTGGATGAAGACCTCAACCGACTTGGAGTGCGAAACTGGAGAGAGCTCGCCCGAGATCGAAATCGTTATAGAAGGATGTTGGTTGAGGCCCAGGTTCACCCCGAACTGTAATGCCCACCTAAGTAAGTAAGTTAACTAAGAAAGAAACTGTTACTAATAAATTTTTTAGTATCATGAAATCGACATATTTCACCCTTTCTACCTCTGTTAGCTACCACAGTCGAAAGTTTTCGTTAGAAAATTGTTGGGCGTCTCAACAAAATAAAGCCACTCAGGGAAAATTAGCTTGATAGTAGTCACAAAAATAATTGGACAAGGGATCCCGGACTATGACTTTAGCTGCTTGCGAGAGATCATTCAGTAAGCTCAAATTAATAAAAACGTACCTGCGCTCGACGATGGGTCAAGAAAGATTGTCTGGGCTAGCAATTTTGTCGATCGAACGCGACATAGCACGGCTCCTCTCATATGAAAATGTAATCGAGGACTTCGCAATGAGAAAAGCGCGGAAAGTTCATTTCAGTATTTGAGCAAATATTTTTGAATGAACAATTTTTATCTTAAAGAAATATACTAAGTAAGTACTTACATATATAATTTGGTAAACAATATATAGATATTTTTCAGGGGCGCAGTTTTGAAACCTCGCACCGGGTGCATAAAATGCTAGTTACGACACTGGTCACAGGTTGTATTTTTTTCAAAAATATTAAGTATCGAATGTATACTACTTATCATTAATTGTTAAGTCATCTTGTTTTAGTATTTTATTCTTATCTTCATAATTAGTTTTTCCATTAGTTATAAATGATTTGTATGTAGTAGAAAGCTCGAGATGCCTTAGATTTGGTATGGGCTCGATAAATATACGGTGAAATTTGTTATTAACATATTTAGGAATCATTACTATAAATATTATTTGATTTTCGTGAAAAATTGTTGAACTTTTTATATCTTTGAATTTTTCGAGGGTAACATTAAATTTTTCAATTTCTTTTGGTGACAAGGTGTCCTTTCCTAATAAGCCTAGTTGACTTTATAATATGCTTTCTTTTACTTTCTTGACCTGATCATTTAATAACTGTATGTCATACTGAATTAGAAATGCGTGTTGCATTGCTGCTATTTCCAAGTTTTTCCTATCTATTTCGTTGCTGATGGTAAGGAATTGTTTCTTTATTTCTGTCTGTTGTGTATTAACATGTTTCGTAATGTTGTAAATGTTTTCGTAAAATTTTGTGTTTATCTTTATTTGGTCATTTAGTCCGTCTATCAATAGTTTATTATTTTGTTCATTTAAGTTAAGTTTTGATTTCTTGTTCGTCTTCATAGTCCAAAGTACCTGCTAAATACTTTAAGCCTTTCCCTAATATATTAACTAGTGCTCTTTTCTGTCTATTCTTTTCAGTGAGGCTACTGATTTCATGTGTCAATTGGTTTAAACTATGAATAATATTTGGAAAATCGTCTTTGTTGCTGAGTTGATCTACGTTGTGTCTTATTAGTTCAATGCTGTCAGTCCATAGTGTTAAGTTTATGATGTGAAGGATTTTAGAGTAATTTTCAATTATTTTGATTTCCTCTCCTTTTACTAGTATGTATCCTTGTCCGCCTTGTAAATCTTGTGCGTCAAGTTGTTGTCCTTTTGTTGTTGTCAGTGTCAATAGCATGACTGTTATGAGTAATGGTACTCTCAGCATTCCAATGTCTTTCGTTATAGACATTTCGTCTCTTGATGGTCGAAAGTGTTTCCGTAGTTTCTCCAAGCAATCAATCCAGGTCGTTGGTGGGGCATTATATAATAAATTTTTTGCTGTTCCTTGGATTTTTGTGTCATATATCACATCGAATACTGCCAGTCTTTCCCTTTCTGGATAGCTAGCTAACATTTTGTTCACGGCACCTGCAAATGAAGGCAGTGTATTTTGTTCTCCTTTGAATGGTTCCATTCAGCGTTACCGCTGTGCCACTTTAGTGTCAAATTGCCTCTTTTTTCAGGCTGTGCCACGGAGCCACCACCTTTCAGTCTGTGCCACTTTTTTAGCATTGTTTCTGTTTTTAGTAATTTTACCAAAAGTCCCGAAAAGGTAATCGAACAATGTAGATTTTTAGAAATAAAATCCGTCCACGCAGATTTTAAACCAATTTTTGAAATTGACAAATATCGAATTGTTTTGGTTTAAAGTGGGTTACATTAAAAATATTTTGAATGAATATCTACATATTTTCTGGCTCATATGAATTTGTTGCAAAATTATTAACCTTGCCTCATATCATTGCCTGGGCTGGTGTCTGCGCTGAGAGGGCTTTTTCCAAGCTAATTTTGATTGAAAATAAACTCACCAAACGGCTAAAAACTGAAACTTGCGAAAATATGTTGGCTTCCTTAAATTTAGTAAGCAACTATGACATAGCTGAGTGGAGTCCTGATGCGCTCCTTATAAAAAGAGGCAAACCATCACAAGAAAGAAAAATGTAATACGAATTCTTTTAAATGAATTATTGCTTATCTCTTATTTATTATTTATTCATACTTTTATTTAGTTATTTATGTAGAGTTATCTGTACAAAATAAACTGTCAAATTGTTAGTTCTTATCTTTCGTTGCAATAACCCTTAAAATGATTTTTACTAGGTATGTGTTTTCTTCAACTCATATGAATTCGTTGAGACGTGTGAAATTTTTTCCATTAAGTCAATTTTCTACATAGGTAGATATATGGTGTTGTTTCGTTTTTAATTTCATGTGCCACCTTTTTTTCTCGAGTGCCACTTTTTTTGCAACTTTTCCAAAATATCCAACGGCAACGCTGGTTCCATTAACCTTATTTCTCTCTCTCTATGCGTGCTCTTGCACTGCGTGGTCTATTGTTCTCTTCAATAATTCGTGTAAGTGCGACTAGGCACTGTTCGACGTTGAGCTCAGCCATTCTGTTAGCTCTTAGGTTGTCGAATGCTCTATTTCTTCCTTCGTTAATTGTTGCGATTTTTTTCTTCGAATTTGTATTTATAACTTTTAACTTTTGTCCACTTATTGCACTTTTCGGTCTTTTGTCTTTTTGTTTTTATTTTTGAACACTTATTTGCACTTTACATTCACACTTGTTCAGTTAGGTTCTTTATCGAACGTTTGCTAACTTAGATTGTCGATTACTAACTTTTTTAATCGTTTACACACGTTTAGCTAGATTCTTAATCGAATGTTTGCTAATTGTTCTTTTTTCGAACCGTTTACACACGTTTAGCTAGATTCTTAATCGAATGTTTGCTAATTGTTCGAACCGTTTACACACGTTTAGCTAGATTCTTAATCGAATGTTTGCTAATTGTTCGAACCGTTTACACACGTTTAGTTAGATTCTTAATCGAATGTTTGCTAATTGTTCGAACCGTTTACACACGTTTAGCTAGATTCTTAATCGAATGTTTGCTAATTGTTCGAACTGTTTACCGACTGCGCCATTTATGTCCTGAAGGGCCGAGCTTGGGTTAAAAAAAAACATAAGTTGTTTTTCTTTTCCCTTTTTTTTTATTTGTTTTTATTTCATTATTATTTTAACCGTATTACAATTATTTCCAAAAGAAAGGCCGCTGTCCTCAGCGAGGCTGCACCTTTCAGTTGGGATGGTAAATTAGAACTAAACTTAAAGTATCTTACAATCTTTAATGATACTTTTCTTTGGTTGAACATTCCCACGATTCATCATAAAAACGTTTCGGGTTTCGGCACGTTTAGGTATTGGGAGGTGAAAGAGGATATGTCCGTTATGGACTAGTTTTGCTATGTTAGCAAAACTGGTGGGAGCCTGTTAGGGAATTTGGAATGCCGTTTAGGCGAAAGGGAGTGTCTGGGGTAACGGGTTTACAGGTTTGGGGTGACGTCTGGGACGTAACTCATTCTTGTGGGAATACAGGGATAACATACATAGCCTATGTCCATCATCAGGCACAAGACTATATCTCTGTAACAAAATTCATATATGTAAAAAGGTTTAATAGTTTGGGCGGTTTTTGATAACAAATAAAAATAGACAGATATATTTTATTTCCGACTTATGATATTAATAAAAACTCCTATTCCCGTGGGAATGTTGTGGTGACCGTTCCCGTAGGAATAATGGGTATGACTTACAGTTTATGTTACTCAGGGATAGTGTAGCATTCTTACGATGGAAGAATTTTTGGAATCGGTGCTGTAGCTTCTAAGTTCCCGTATACGTTCCCATTCCCGTGGGAATATAGGGATAAAATATAAAGCCTATGTCCTTTCACAGGATCTAGACTATCTTTGTACAAAATTTCATTTAAATCTATTCATTAGTTTGGGCGGGAGATGGTAACATAGAAAGGCGAACAGACAGAGCTACTTTCGCACTTATTATATCTGTAAGGACTCCCGTTCCCGTAGGAATATGGTGACCGTTTTCTTGGGAATATGTGGATGAGTTGAAGTTAATGTTATTCCGGGATTATGGATCATTCCAACGGCGGAAGAATTTTTGAAATCGGTGCTGTAGTGTCAAAGTCCCCGTATACGTTCCTGCTCCTGTGGGAATATAGGGAAAAATATATAGCCTATGTCCTTCCTCAGGTTCTGAACAATCTTTGTACAAAATTTCATTTAAATCGGTTTATTAGTTTGGGCGAGAGATGGTAACATAGAACGGTGAACAGGAACAGCGTTTATAATAATAGTGAGGACCGGTTCCCGTGGGAATATTCGAATGAAATACAGCCTATGTCCGTCCTTAAGTTCAGAACAATCTTTGTGCAAAATTTTATTTAAATCTGCTTATTAGTTTGGGCGGGAGATGGTAACATAGAACGACGGACAGACAGAGCTTCTTTCACACCTATTATATTTGGTAGGACTCCCGTTCCCGTAGGAATATGTGGATGAATTAAAGTTTATGTTACTCTGGGATAGTGAAGCATTCTATCGGTGGAAACATTTTTGAAATCGGTGTTGTAGTTTCTAAATTCCCGTATACGTTCCCGTTCCCGCTCGAATTTAGGAATAAAATATATAGCCTGTGTCCTTCCTTTAGTCTTAGACTATCTCTGTATCAAATTTTATTTAAATCGGTTCAGTAGTTTGGGTGGGAGATAGTGACATAGAAAGCCGGACAGACAGAGTGACTTTCACATTTATAATATTATTAGTTAGGATTAGGATTATATTATAATACATTATAGTAAATTACTTTATACATATTATGAAATAGTATGTTATGTTATATTATTTAATATTATAGGTACTCTATTATTTTATACAGTGTGTTTTTAATTGGAAGCAACAAGAATCCTCGACGAATATTTTATGTCAGGACAAAATTTGTTTGAAAGCAGGATGGGCTATTATATGAAAATGTAACGCAAAATAAAAAAAAGATCTAAAAAAAGCGGAAAGTGCCAACGTGTACCTATAATATTAATGTTTTTGATGTACAGTAAGTGACATTTTTTTTTTGTACAAAACCGGTTTACTTTCCACTTTTTGATCAAAAAGCGTTAGAGGTCATTTTTTCTTTAAAATCGTTTTAATTTTGAATCAAATAAATATATGAAAAAACTAACTAAAAAATTACAGAAAAAACCAGTTTAAGGAATAATGCTTCATTAACATTTTGTTTTTTGTACATAATACTTTTATTTTTCGTTAATCAGTGCTTCCATTTCATTCAATATTCCTGTGATAGCCTTTAATGGATTAAACTCATTTTAGTCACTGTCGCATTTTGTTTTATAATTTTTTGCGTTTGTTCCTTTTTTCTAATAGTCACTGCACTCATTTCATGCAATTCATACCTCAAATTCCTAATTGGATCTAGGTCCAGGGATTGTGGAGGTGTTTCGATAACCTAAGGACAGTTAAAGAGCAGCCATTTTCTGACAACATGCGTCTTTCGCTCTCGGATCGGGGTCCTGGTAAGATATAAAAGTCATTGAAATACCCATTCTCTCAACACTTTGCCTTTAATTTTTTCTCAGAATCTTTATATAATATTTCTTCTTCGTTATACCGTCTATATACACCAGATTTCCGATGCCTCTCTCCGATATGCATCCCCAAACCATTGCCTACCCTAATCCATTTTTGACGTTGCATATTGAATAATTTTGTCCAGTTAAGTGGTGGGACATTGTTTTTTTATGGAAAACATGGAGAATAATAAACTTATTTTTTGAATAACTACATGACAAAGCCAAGTTTATCTTTTGCTACGTAAAATACTCAAAAAGGTTATTTAATGATAAAAACCGAATATCAAAGGTATACTCACTGTATTTAAATTTTGCAATTTTTAATTATATCTAATTGTATTTGAAGTTGTTGGAGTGAGTTATTGTTGAGCAATCAAGTCTCACAACATAAATTTGAAATGAAAGATAAAATTCTTTTTACCTAGAAATAGTAGTTTTTACATAGAAATAAAATGACCATTAACATGCCAAAGTCTTGTAAAATTTTTATTTAAAGAAAAAAGTTAAATATTTGTTTCTAAAACTTAGACTTTGAGACTCGTTAACTCAAAAATTATTCACTTGCTCAACTTGAAATAAAATGTTGATTAATTAGAACGAAATATATTAGTTTAGAAAGCATTAGAGTAAAGCAGATGGTTATAAATGATTTCGTTAACTTTAAATAATTTTTTCTTAATTTGAAGTCAATTTATTCCTCCCGCCAAAAAATTAGGTGAATAGACCTCCAACAATTATAATTTTTTTTTTTGCCTCGACCAGGCCTATCCGTTCTAGGCTTTTGACGCATTTTGTGAAAACATCATGTATAATAAGTATGTAGTATATTTCGCATTTTCTTAATGGGCTAACATTTTGGTTTTCTCTTTTCATACAAGTAAAAAATAACACATTTTGTTTACACTTCTAAGCACTGAATTCAAAATGTTGGATTTGCCGGAAATGCCATCAAGAAATTATCTTTGTTGCAAAATATTCAATTACACACCATGTGTTTTTTAATATAAGTAACTAGCTACTTAGTACTTTTTTGTATAAATGTGTGGGACTGAACCTTAGCTGTGTCTTACGCCTATATTATTATGATTGTTGACTTTTTTTTGGTGAAATGAGTTTTGAAAACTTTTACACATTACGAAGGAAGGGACACAAATATTTTGAATAAATTCATTTTGGTGAGTGATAAGGCGAAGTGTAAGAGAAAAAAAGAAAATATTTTTAAAACAATCAAATAGGTATAGGTTACCTATGGACTTAGACGTTATTTCAAACGTTAAAGCGTTATTTATTTCATTATAATCCATTTTAACTTTTTCATTTTCTATGGCTGCGAGGACTGATGCTGTTTTTGATTGAACTTTTCTTTTTTATATTTGACTTTTATTGACAAAAACAGTAGAATTAAACAAATTTTTTGGAATGAAGCAAGCAAAACACTCATAATTATAATAACACCATTACACTTCTTATTCTTATAAGCTTCTGATTCTCGTAAATCCATCGCTATCACGTAACTTAAAACTCGAATAAAAACACGTCGCTTGCGCGGTATTAAATAACTTTCTGTATTTTTAATAACTACATTTGGTGTTTGAGTTGCAGTTAGCGTTCAATGAACTAAATTTAATAACACCTCATTTCCTTCAAACTAATTCTCACTTACGAATAACCTTGCAAAGTCTAATGCTTTCCAATGAACAAGTAAAAAACTTTAATTAGGTATTCAAGCAGTTTTGTCATTCTATCCTTAATGTTCCAAAATCAACAGTAATAGAATATAAAAGAGCACTAAAAAAAACTTTGTTTTTAATTATTTGAAAAATACATATGTAGGTAGGTATCCATACACACGCATGGGGATGTAAATAAGAACTCTGTGCAATAAACTGTTCTATAGAATGGCTGCGATTTTGAGTAGGCTTAATTTTGATTGAGGTAGGTAGATAGGTAGTTGGCACTGGAAGAGTCAAAACACAGCACTGTTAGATAGCTTAAAGAAACTGATGAGTAAGAATGAGAAAGTTAGTTCTACTTATGGTTTAAGAAGTGGTGTATGCAGCTACTTCACAGACAGATTGAAATCGCAGGCAGCTTTAAGTGTCTTACAAATGTATATTGTAATATAATGATAATGTATAATATTGTGCTGTATTAATCTAAGAAACACTTAAAAGACAATGATACTTATGGGCACTAAGGAAGACATCCTTGCACATAAGCTACAGCCACAAAATCGGAGGCGTAAATTAATAAATTTGCAAGAATAACGAAAAGAAATAGGTACGGCAATTGTCTTAAGGGTAATGCCAACGAAAACGACAATCCATAGAAAGAATCACTTTTTTCTAAGCACCTCGACGAAAACCTTAAGCCTTAAGGGTACGCGACAAGATCCACACAACAGAGTTTTGTTTATGTATGTGTATATGCTGTTTTTTTTATATTAAAACTCCCCTCCGATATTTTTCGTGGAATGAGAGTGAATAAAATGTATCCGCACAAGACAAGGTCTAACTTACCGAATAGCACGGTTTTCGAACAAGGTAGGTAGGTATTAAAATATGATACCTATATCCGCAAATCTAGTGCACAGGTTTTTTTTTGTCTCTTCTATCTCGTTTTTATAAAGGTTAGTAGGTACCTACCCAGTGAATAAAATTATTTCTTCGATTCTTTTGAAATAATTCTCTCTGGAGTCTTCTCCCACCTCTTAGGTATAAAGGGACATCACCCAACCTCCAATCGGCTGACATTCTTAGTATCATCAGCAAAGAGTAAGAAAATAGCTGCAAATACATATTCAGGAAATACTATTCCATTTGCTTCTATCCGTTTATTTTGTCTATCAAGCATATTTTTACATAGAAACCTTAGTTTACTAAGATTCCCCAACTCAACATTGACTAAACCGCACTAAAAAGGGACATAAATGTTAACGCACACTCTGAACACATTGACCGAAATACATAAAGCTTTTTTTTAACCTTCCACACATATAGTACGTATGCAAGTCATTTTAATATAGGGATAAGTAATAATGGAGACTGAACTATACACTAAAAATATGTTAACTGAATTTATTTTAAAATATTTTTAGTTCACCTATAAGCACTCCCATGTTAAAGTTTACACATCAAATATAAGGGACTTTGCAATTCTTTTTTTTTTTTTTTTGAACAATGTAAAGAAAGCTGTTTTCTTTCGTCTTATTGGCGGTGTCACTTTTTTGGTTTCAAGCTAGAGCACTTTGTGTAAAAGAGTATAACATTTTGCTAGAGAAATTTTCGCGTTAAATAGGATAAAGCTTCTTAATAAATATTAGAAACTGGGAACTTATTTCTCGAGCGGCTTCAGCCGATTCAAAGCTCAATATAAAACGTTACAGAGAAGCTTGGTGAAGATGGTATTGAAATTTGTTTCTATTTTATCTAACGTATATTTAGTACCCAAAGTAAAAAAAAAACTGTTTCGCACCGGTTCAATAGTATGTAAGCCCCGTTTGTTCGACAGCTTTACAATAAAGCTGCGAATAGCTCAAGTGAAAATAGCATTTATCTAGTACCCGAACTTATTACTAACAAAAGTGTCTCTCGATTTGGAGCTCGGCGAATTCCGCGCAGGAATCGTATGTGAACAACACGCATTTATTGCAAGGGTTTGTTTTTGCATGTAAGCAGCTTTGCTTTAGTATCAAATACCCACTACTGTCACAAGCATTGTCTAATCAGTTCACATACGTAGAAGTTTAAAGTAGAGAGATATGAATAAAGTTTATTACGTATTCATTTTTGCTGCTTCTATTCCATTATTTATCCGTTCAAATGCATTTATACGCATACTTGTCAAATTCGAAAGCTTGTCGCATACAAAAATGCACTGGCCATGTGACAGCGGAGAAAAAGTTACTTAAAAGATGAAATCTCTATTCTATTCCTGAAGCTTTCTTGAAGTTGAACTTATACATACACACATATATGTACCTTTGCATAAGTATGCATGCCATGTATGCATTATTGTATGAAGGTATTCCAAAAAATGTATAAAAGGAGCATGCGCCTCAAAAAGTTTGGATTTCGGTGCTTTCAATGCTTTCACTTGTTACATATGTATATACACGCCTGAGTTAAGCACAGCTTTGTCAAATTGTGTGATTACTGAATCTGATGTGCTGATTTCTAGATTCTAGGAGCATGTACTCTACAGAAAAGCTTTTGCACCTTCCAACTCTCTAAAAAGTAATAAAAAAACACCAAAGTAATGTAGCTCTACTCGTCCCTTTAATATAAGTTCGTTTCAGGGGAAGTTCTATTGGCTTACATGGATAACCCTCGGTATGTCTTCTGGGGGAAAACTTAAGATTTTTATTTGAATATAAGTAGGTATATACTTAGCTTCAACTTTATTTTAAGGAAGATGTTTGAATCCTTTCACACTATCTTTTAAATTGTGATTTGTTTTCCTTTTAAATGCTGTTTGGTTTTTGAAGGAATCGAAATCAGAATTGAGATGGTATTGTAATATAGCTATAGCTATACATGTATATGTATGAAAATAAGAAACTGATTCAAGTTAGTTATCTTAAGCGAATGCATGTCTTTGGTCGAGAACGCTCATTAGGGGTAACGCTCATTAGGGGTATCAAACTTTTTAACCAGAATAGGTATCCCTTAAAAGAAAAATATTCTTGCTCTGCTCTTGTACCAAGAAAAAACTGGTGATTTTGTTGTTTAATAAAATAACACCTTTCAAGACTTTTTGACTTTTTCAAGAATCGATTTTGTTAGGATATTTAGTTTTGCGTTTGGTCTATAAATATATACATCAAATATGTATAGGTACTGTATACATAAGGCAACACTAGTTCTTAAGTGCGGAGTGCAATATTCAATACAATGGGATCGATGAAGATACTGTCATCGTTGGTTTTTTTCCTGGTAAAAAGATCTATAAAGCTCTTTTAAAAGTGAAAGTTCTAATATTTCAAAAACCAAAAGACTTTAATCTTCCGTTTTGTAATTTTTCTTTTTATTTGAGACTAGCTCAGCGCTCAGCCACCCGGTGTTGCTTGGGTCTGTAGTTTTAAGGTACCCGTTTTCGTTTTTCCGCTTAAGTGGGAACTCGGGGATGAAAAGTAATAGTTTTACTTTGGGATTATGTGGCATCCCAATGACGAAAGAATTTTAGAAATCTGTCCAGTAGTTTCTAGGTTTCCGTTCCCAGCCCCGTTCCTGTGGGAATCTTCCGTTACCGTGGAAATATGTGAAATATAAGTCCATGTCACTGAGGGATAATGTAACATCCTAGAGTTGAAAGAATTTTGGAAATCGGTCAAGTAACTTTAAGGTTCCCGTTCTTATTCCCGTTTCTGTTCCCGTGGTATTATGGGGATGAAATATAGTCTAGGTTACTGATGGAGGGGAATAATGTAGCACTCTAAGTTTCCGTTCCCAACCCAGTCCTGTGGGAATATGGGGATCAAACCTTGACAGGAACCATTTATAAGTCTATGTAACTGAGGGATAATGTAACATCCTAGAGTTGAAAATTTTTTTGAAATCTTTAACTTTAAGGTTTCTGTCCTCGTTATCGTTTCTGTTCCCGTGGGATTAAAAGGATGAAATATAATCTAAATTACTAATTGAGGGGGATAATGTAGCAATCCTAATGTAGGAACGGTTATAGAAATCTGTCCAATAGTTTCTAAGTTTCCATTCCCTAACCCGTTCCTGTCGGAATATGGAGATCAAAATTTGACAGGAATCATTCATAAGTCTATGTCACTGAGGGATGAATGTAACATCCAAGAGTTGAAAGAATTTTTGAAATCGGTCAAGTAACTTTAAGGTTTCGGTTCTCGTTCCCGTGGGATTATAGGGATGAAATATAATCTAAATGCTGGAATCGTTTTAGAAACCTAGTAGTTTCTGAGTTTCCGTTCCCAAACCCGTTCCTGTGGGAATATAAATTTTTTAGTTCCATCTCCTGACAATAACAAACACAACAAAAAAAGAATTGGCCAAATTGGTCCAGGCGTTGTTGAGTTATGCGCTTACCAACACATTTTGGGATTCATTTTTATGTATAAGAAGATTATTGGTAGGTTCTTATAAAGTTTCTCTACTGTGTACAAAATTATTTTAAGATAACATTAAAATTTCTGTGGGACATCCAAGAGAAATGTGCTTTTAATTGGGTTTCTATGTCCTCAAATAACGGTACCTGGCATACAACTATGTGATAATACCTTCTTGTGTTGAAAACGACTCCAAAGACTTCTATTAAATCTAAAATGCGGAAATCATTTCTGATTTTCTTTCGAATGACGTAGGAAGGAAACATTTTTGAATACAATACCTACTTCAGATACCTAGTTTCTTTTTCAAAACGCATCCGCAGGTTATACGATCTAAGTTTGATTTAATCTCCATTAAACCAAGAATTTCGTTTTAACGCAGAGAAAATTTATATTATTGAACTTTTTATAAGTTTTAAATTGATAGTTTAAATGTATTATTTTTTATTAGTTTGTTTATTCTTTTTTATACTATCTTTAATCTTCTTTTAAAATCCTTGAACTTGCAAAATTGGTTCTTGACGAGAAAAATAAAAAACCGAGTTATAAAAGCTGGTCTAACAATTTTCATAATAAGTTGTTTTATCTATCTTACGCGAGATAGGCACTATTATCAAAAAAATTGTCCTCATTTACGAAAAAATTTATTAAAAACCAACTAAGCCTTCTACAACAACACACTATAGTGCTTTTTCTATTTGATTAGCATTTCGGTTCCATTTAATGTTTTAATGTAAATTTAGTAAATGATTTTTGAGAGATCAAGTAACAAAATCTAAATTTTGAGAAATGAGTAAATTTTTTTTTTTTAAGATAATCCATTGTTGGTTTTGGATTGGATTTTATTTTCTGAACAAAAAATTTGTTTTTGGTAAAAGAAGCTTTTATTTGCTTTTGTTCCTCGAAAACTAAATAAGTTTTCTTCATTCAGTTTTCTGTTTGACGCGGAAGTAACAAGATCGTTGACTTTGGTAAAAAAAAATTACCCTAAATGAGGTGACATTTTGTAAAGACATAGAAATTATAGAAAACTAATTTGATTTTTTTATTTTCAAAATTTTGACTTTGAGTCTTGATTACTCAAAAAGGATTCGCTAAATTGACTTGTTTATTTTTTTGTTTATTTATTTATTTCTCTATACGGTAGTATAATCTACAGACATGCAGTCAAGTTATGTTCATAACTCTAATCCTAACTTATATTAGGCGTGTTTTTTTACGCTAGTACTAGCAAGACCCCGCCCGCTTCGCAGGGCGAAAATAAAAAGTAAAATATTAGTTTTTTTGTTTTAAATCTGTTTTATTGAATATTCTTTACTCTAATGCTTTTTGATAAACAATATTTTTGGTTTTTCCATTGTTGGCGGTATAAATGAATAAAGCAGATGGTTTCCCAACACGTGAACAACCAACATAAAGTTGGCCATGAGAGAAAACTGGGTGCTCCAAATGTATACCACAGATTTCAAGCGTTTGGCCTTGAGATTTATTAATTGTCATGCCAAAAGCAATACGAATAGGCAACTACAAACGCTTAAATTCAAATGGTAGATCAGGTGGAATCATTGGTATACGTGGTATTAAGACATCTTCGCCTTTGAATTTACCAATTAAAATTGTCGCTTCAATAACATTATTCATTAATCGTTTAACTACTAACCTGGTGCCATTACATAATCTAGGATGATTCAAATTTCTTAACATTATAATTGGAATACCGACTTTTAATTGTAAATAATGAGGCGGGATACCTGGTAGATCCAATGAATTTAAAAATTCGATCGGATAGTTAACAGCTTCATCCGGATTCATAACGGTATCAATAGATTTATAAACTACGGTTACACCTGGTATTCTGTTCATAACTTCCACATTGATACTAATAACATCTTTATTTGTACATGCCAATATAGTACATCTTTGACTTAACCAATCATAATTTTGGTAATTACTTAAAATATTGGGAAACACGCTCTGTACTAACGCAACAGTTAATTCTGATAAGGAACAAAAATTATTTGACAATGTTATTTTACCATCAATATCTAGAGGCAATTCTTCATTTCCAATTTTCAATAATTGCTTTGAAAATTCTGCAGCTCGTTCTGCAGCAATCGTTCTGTAATAAAACTCTTACATTTTCGGTGAGAGAAAGCGTTTTCACATGTTTCCATAACGTTGAAGATTTCAAGCTAGCATTTAATTCGTCAGCAGCAGTGGATCGAGGAATAACCGGAAGTGTTTGCCGGAAGTCACCAGCAAATAACACCAATGCACCACCGAAAAGACGATTATTACCTCTCAAATCTTGTAAGTTTCGATTAAATGCTTCTAAAGATTTCTTGTGTGCCATGGTGCATTCGTCCCAAATAATTAACTTACACTGCTGCAAAACTTTTGCCATTCCAGATCTTTTTGAAATGTTGCATGTTGGGGCTTCTAAAATATGAACGTTTAAAGGCAATTTTAAAGCCGAGTGAGCAGTTCGCCCACCATCCAATAAAGTTGCAGCAATTCCAGACGATGCAAGACCTAACGCTATATCTTTATTCGTTCGTACAGTAGCTAAAAACAATGACAATAAAAATGTTTTACCAGTGCCGCCAGGAGCATCCAAAAAATAAAATCCACCATTTCCAGCATTAATTTCGCTCATGATTTGAAAGTAAGCTTCTTTTTGTTTTCCATTCAATAATGGAACATTTCTTTGAACATATTGATTTAAAAAATTTGCATCATAAACTCGTTCACGATTTAAATCCAAATTGAAAGTGTCGTGTATTGAACGATCAGATGTAATCATTCCTAATTGTGATAGCAATTTATTTGACATTGCTAAACACAAATTTTCTATAATGATCAACACTTCGTTGTATATTTCTGGCGCAAAATCCAATTGCGGATTCATTCTTGCACGACGAACTGTATGCAAAATATCTTATGACAAATGATCACAATGACTTCTCCATAACTCACATGGATTCGTAGGACTGCACGCAGATATTATAATTGCAAATAATGAACGCATTTGATGTGGATTTGCCGTAAGAGCTGCATCTTCTAAGGTGTTATTCCAATGTTGATCATCTTCCAGTAAATTTAAACGCCTGCATGCTTCACGATATGTAGGACATAAAAACCCATCAACTGTTCGAAAATCTGCAAAAGATGTTGGCCCACGAACATTATTTAGTAACAAACGCAAAAAATAACATTCCTCAGGATTTGGATGAACCGTATAAATTCGGCCAATAGCATCCGTTTGAAATATATCTTGGTGACCATCAACTGCATTTCCTTGCTTACGTTTACAAAATTTTTTATTTGATGCCTGCCATGTATAATATGGAGGAACCTCCGAATATAGCAATGTTCTTGCAAATTGATCCGTTGAACTTAAATTGAAAAATGCGGTTAATGTTGTTTCCGGTGGACGTTGTGCTCTAACTTCAGCATTTTCAGGAGTGTAATAGACTCGTTGGCCATTTTCAAGATGGACAGAGAAATGAACAACATGGATACCTATCGTGAATCGGAAATGATAAAATTCACCATACTGCTTCATTACTACTAATATATCTGCCCATTTGATATTGAGTAATTTCATCATTGCTATTCTGATTTGCAACACCAAAAACCGCCATGTCGCTCCCCTTGTTTATGTAGGTATTTACAAATATATTTTATCGATTTTACAGAATTGCAAACTTCGACATTTACATGCGCTTTGAATGTTTTAGACAACAACGGCGAATATGGCACAATCCAACGAATATCAATTTCGATCTCCTGATTATTGACTTTCAACCGGATTGATTTTCCATTGTCATTTGTTGCGCGACGACGATATAATGGATAACCGTCATGACCAGTAATTGTTTGTTGAAGTAATTCTTTGGGAAATTTTTTAGAACATTTGCCATCAATCATACACGGTGATTTTGGGTTTAAAACACCACACGGTCCATGTATCATGTTTTTAGTCACGACCTCAAACAATACAGGGTCAATTGTTTTATCCGGAATTTCAGCAGATACAATAACATCAATTTGATTGGTTGTGATTTTTGTAACGAACCATATCAAAATATGGGCATGAGGCAAACCTCTCTTTTGCCATTCAATCGAGTACATCCAGCAACGAACTGCACCAAAAACTTTATGTTTTACTATAAAATCCATTAACGATTTTAGCTTTAGCCTAAACACACGCGCTGTTATATCATGTCGATCAATCGGTGTTTGGCCTAAAAGTAAATGGTCTTTTATTTCTGTCCATTGCGGATTGCAAGTAAATGTTATAAATAGATCTGGTCGACCATCACGTCGTACATATGCCATACCATCCTGAGAGTATTCGTGCATGTGTCGTGGGCTACCAGTGTAAGATGATGGTAAGATAACTAATTGGCCAATATTATTCAAATTTCCATCATTGTGCACAGCATCACGTAAGTGAACATATTCTTCACAGCGCAGCTGTCTCTGGTGGTATCTGAGGTAATTTAAACGTTCCGTTTCAATTTTTGCATACATATCGACTATGAATTGATGAAAAAGATGTCGGCATTTAACAATAAAATTTTCTTCGTTTGGGCGGAGCATCAATCGATGTGAATAAAAATTCATGGCGCTAATTTTTTTACTTCCTTCTAGACCTAACAAAAACAAAAAGTTCTAAGAACAATATCCAAAAATTAAACTCTAAACTCACCAGTTACAGGATTAAGCATTTTATAATTAAAATTATGTCCATCTTCACCATATGGGAATAATATCGGATATTGTAAAGCATCATATGAACGATGCGTTTCCGACATACGTTGCAATCCTTCATTTCGGCGGTGTCATCCATTGTTGGAGCATTATATCTTCTGGCATGTTCGCCAGCAGGTCTTTTGTCCGCATAAATAACAATTTTGTGATTGTCAGCACTCAAACGATCAAGCGCTACCTTGAAAAGTAGAATCAATTCGTTATGCAAATGGAACATTTCTTGAAGATCCCTAATTATTTCTCTCCTTGTCTGAGTTGCAATAGCACATCGCTGATCAACTTGTTCATCAACATTTCCAATAAAATAGACCCGAAGAAATTTTAAGTCAGTGCTTGGATGTGGCAAAAGTGAACCAGCGAGATGATAAATTTGCCCCTGAATCTGTACAGTAAAATAATCATCAATATAATAAAAATATTCATACATGTAGATTATTTATATTTATTATATTATATTATAAAATGACTTTACCTTAAACGTTGGCATAAAATCTCCTTCGTTGGAATAAAATCTCCTTTTTTTGAAAACATGAATTATATTATTACAGAACATTTTAAAAAGAAAAAAATTTTTATTAAAAAATGTATGTTGAAGATCGTAAAGATCACCTCAACTCCATATTGCGTTTCGCCCAGGCACGGCAATTGGGCTCATCAGTTAGATGATTGCCGTACCCTTCTAAGACGCAATATGTGTTCGGAATACACCGACACTTATAAATAATATAATATAATCAATTACAACTCCAGGACAAAACATAAACAATAACAAACACTTGTTTGCTATTTTTCTTTTAAATACATGAATTATAATATCGTATTTTCAATAAAAATTGATTGGAAAACGGATGAGCACCGTTAAGTAACGATTTCAATGGCTCTGGTGGAGAACGCAGTTCTGTAAGTTTTACTTTACCACTTAGACAGCACATACCCATTGTTTCGTTTCGAAATTTCAAAGCATGGCAACTGGAACATGAAACGTCCATTGCAACGATTACAACATTCCATATGTGATCATATGCAAAGGCAACCTTTTCTAAATTGAGCGGGGGTTCTCTAGGCCTTCTCGGTTCACCACCTTGCGGAGTCGAACGCGACCTCGAACGATTCATCTGTTCACGATTACGATCATTAATAACGCTGTTCATTAGTTTCATTTTGCCTATCACGATTTTCTTTAATAAGTCTATTCGTACGGCGACCAATATTACTTCGTGTATGACGTGGCATTCTTAAACATTAAAAATCTGATTAGTTTCCAAAATATTTTCACTTGTTTTCATGAATTCAATTCTGATGCTTTTGTAAACAAAGTATTGCTAATAAAAAATGCAAAAATATGAAGGCAAGGTGAAGTGGCTACAAAATAAATACGTTCAGAAAAAAATATAGACATAACTTTAACTGAAAACCACTTGTAACTTCGCTAGGACTCTCGAACGATGCCAATTGAATTCTATTACAGAGTACATATCTATTAATGAAAATTCAAATATGTACAACAAATGCAACACCTACTACAAAATGTAGGTAATTAGGAATACATCTAGGTTTACACTTTTCAAGCAGCCAAATGTAATAAGGAATACATCTAGGAGTACTAGATATACGTACTCTGTTCTAAAATACATAGAAAGCATTGTGAGCATCTAGGCTGTTTGTTATTTAATTTTGCATGGGAAAATTATTGAAACTTAATTTTTTTAACAAACTTCCCTTTTTTGAAAAAAATTTTTTTTGTCCTAAACCTTCTACTCGTACTCCCCTTTAATTTAAAAAAAAAATTAAGAAAATCGGTCAATCGGTTTGGCTGGTTAGCGAACGTACACAAAACCAAACTTTAATTTATATATATAGATATAGTACAGCATTTGAGTTAAAAAAAACGATATACTTTCCGTTCCATTTTCAGCAACAAGATGGTGCTCAACGTCTTGTCACTTTTCAAAGCTCTCTGTAAAATTCAAGATGAAACAAAATCAAATTCATACGGTTTGTTTCTTTATTTTTTGTTCTATCAAATGAATAACGATACAAAGCCAGGTATGAATTTGTATTTTTTATTTTTTTTTTATTTTCCATACATTAGATTCTCTTTAACAGCTCTTTTTTTTTTTACTATTTTTGGAGGCATCGTCCAGCAGTGAAGAAAAGCTCTATGTCGAAGTCAGCTGTTCTGTTGAAAAAAAAAACTTTCGGGTATGTTCGGGGAGTATGTAAAAAGATATTAAAAATTAATCTTTGATGAGATTTTCCATTGCAAACAGAATCAATCTATTTTTTATTCAAATCTGTGTTAAAGCAATTTTACCAGTCTTTTCGATAGGTTAAGAAAGAAAATAAGTTGATTCTATTTACAAAACCGTGAAGTTGAACTAAAATACTACCGCGTAAATAAACACAACCCAAATTAAATTAAGTTGAAACACGTACGGCTAGCCCCAAACATCAATTTCTATTGGAGAATGTTTGATTTTCATACATAATATCTTTCCCTTTTGATCATTTTCTACTGCTTTGTTTGTTTGTTTTGTATTTTGCTTGCATTGGGCTATGTTTTTTAGTCCAATTCCACTTGGAAAAGTATTAGCTTCAGCATAAAAGAACTAGTGCAAAATCCTGTGTTATATACACCACCTGGTGAAAAACGGCGAAAATTCAATAGGAATATAGTTTTTAATTCTTTAACTTTTAATCGAGAGAAAAAATTTCTTTGCGAATATCACATTTTTTATGAACACGTCCTTTCAAAAAACTTTGATGAACTCAAATCAGTGGTGGTGCCATCTTATTTTCAAAGCTGAAAACTATTAATCCACAGCAATGCCATCACTGTTTTTACTGTGGAAAATTAAGACAGTAAAATGATTTGTTGTTGTTCCCCAAGGGAAGTTTTTACTGTACTATACAGGGTGATTCGCATAAGGTGTGACAAAAAGATATGGTGTGTAGTTTGGTCCTAGACAAGCAAAAAATGGTATGGGAGGGGGGGGTCCATTTTCCCCCGTTTAGGCGGGAGGGGCCATTTAAGAAAAAAATCACTAAAAATGGAAAAAATATTATTTAAAAATAACGGTAATACCTACAGAGTCGTGCTATAGTATTTTGAAAATCCAAAAACCTATACATTAAATAAAATTTAAAAATAAGTTGTTCATTTGAATAGTTTTTGAAATATTAATTTTCAAAGTCAAAATTTTGAAAAAAAAACATAATTTTTTTTCTTCAAACCATTTTTTTTCAAAATTTTACGTAATTAAGTAGTATTTTTCTGGCTTATTTTCAATGCTCTTACTTATTTTTGATCAAACACAAAAAACCGGATGCCAAAATAACCTGTAGTTTTTGAGAAAACCAAAAATTACAAAAACGACTTTTCAAAAAAATTTTTTTTTTTAAGTTTTTTTTTCGTTATTGGATTCTTAAGTGATTCTTAAGTGAAAAAAAGTAAAGAGAAAATTCATCCTTCATTTCTTAAATTCACTTAAGAATCCAATAACGAAAAAAAAACTTTAAAAAAAAAATTTTTTTGAAAAGTCGTTTTTGTAATTTTTGGTTTTCTCAAAAACTACAGGTTATTTTGGCATCCGGTTTTTTGTGTTTGATCAAAAATAAGTAGGAGCATTGAAAATAAGCCAGAAAAATATTACTTAATTACGTAAAATTTTGAAAAAAAAAGGTTTGAAGAAAAAAAATTATGTTTTTTTTTCAAAATTTTGACTTTGAAAATTAATATTTCAAAAACTATTCAAATGAACAACTTATTTTTAGATTTTATTTAATGTATAGGTTTTTAGCTTTTCAAAATACTATAGCACGACTCTGTAAGTATTACCGTTATATTTAAATAATTTTTTTTCCATTTTTAGTGATTTTTTTCTTAAATGGCCCCTCCCGCCTAAACGGGGGAAAATGGACCCCCCCTCCCATACGATTTTTTGCTTGTCTAGGTCCAACCTACACACCCTATCTTTTTGTCACACCTTATGCGAATCACCCTGTATACTAGCATAAGAAAAACACGCCTATTATAAATGTGAAAGTAACTCTGTCTGTCCGGCTTTCTATGTTACCGTCTCCAGCCCAAACTACTGCACTGATTTTTATGAAATTTTGTATGGAGATAGTTTAGAGCCTGAGGAAGGACATAAGCTATATATTTATGCCTACATTCTGATGGAAACGGGAACGTAAACGAGAACCTAGAAACTACTGCACCGACTTCAAAAATTCTTCCACAGTTAAAATGCTACACTATCCCCGAGTAACATAAACATTAATTCATCCCTATACTCCTACGAGAACGGGAGTCCCCACTTATATTATAAGTGCAAAAGTAGCTCTGTCTGTCCATCCTTATATGTTACCATCTCCCGCCCAAACAACTGAACCGATTTATATGAAATTCTAAACAGAGATGATCTAGAACCTGAAGAAGGACAAAGGCTCTATTTCATTGGAATACTTCTTCGGGAACCGGTTCTTACTAATTTTATGAATGCAAAAGTAGCTCTGTCTGTTCGTCTTTGTATGTTACCATGTCCCGCCTAAGTTACAGAACCAATTTAAATGAAACTTGGTGCAGAGATAGCCTAGAGCCTGAGAAAGGATATAGGCTTTATTTTTTATCCCAATATTCCCACGGGGACTGGGACGTATATGGGTATATGGGAACTTAGAAACTAAAGCACCGATTTCGAAAATTCTTTCACTCTTAGAATGCTACACTATCTCCGAGTAACATATTCCCACGGGAACTGGTGTCTTAACTAGAATATTAAAAGTCCGATATTAAATCTGTCTGTCTTTTTTTCTTCGTTACTATCTACCAAACTGAACCTATTTTTATGAATTTTGGTACAGAGATAGTCTATAACCTGAGGATGGACATAGGCTATATCTATTACACCTTTATTCGTATGGGTCCTTAAGACGATCAGTCACCTTGTCGTGGTGGGGGGCTTAAGTAGTTTGTTTGAACCGAGCTCGATGCCGAAAGGTGTTCGAAGGATGATGAAAATAAACGAAACTAAGAATTGATCAAAACAAAAATGTATAGAACATAGACTTAAGGATATTTATTTTGCAGGTGGCATTCGTCATAGTGATAATCTACCCCTAGTTTTCTCGACTGCGGGATGGACACAGATTCTGGAGGCTCCATCTGACAAAAAAACTTCCGCCTTTTCAGGTGTGTATTAAGGTTCAGCTGTTGATCTGAGTGGTACTACAGTAGGACCAACTGAGGCTGAACAGGCTGATCTAGATCCAGTGGGGGCGTCTTCTGGTAGATGGCTTTTCAAGTACCAATTGAGAAAGGAAAGAAGGATAGCAGTGAATCCTTAGTGCACTAGGGTGGTCACAAGCACGGAGTCAAACTGCGACCCTTTGGCAGTTTCGGAAGTAGTCTTACCATCCACTTCAGGACGTTCTCTAGTAACCAATGATGCATCTTTTCGGCGTACCTCTGTGAAAATTCCTGGTGGTCCAACCAAAACACTGGTGAATGAAACCGAAACCGCAAGTCTCAAGGTTTGCAAATTCGGTCCACGGACACCAGTCGAAGGGGATAAGACCATCGCGGTCAAAACAGACGGAGGTCCAACCAGAAAGTCGTTGAATGAAAACGGATCTGCTGGTCATTCTGGTCTACGGACACTGACCGGAAGGGAAAAAACCTCCGAAAGTTGTTTACATATCAACCTCCAGCACTCTGAGGCTGGTACTGCACTCTTATGTAGCAGACTCTTAGTGCATAGTTCAAAATCACACATCGTAGCCATTCAGGAGCCCTGGGCCTGGAAAGGTCGAGTTCTTTGTCTTGGATGTCTACGTGGTTATAACATACTCTTTGACGAACTGTTTGACCTTCCCCGAACTTGTCACTTCATATCGAGTCATATCGAGCAACTAAACTCGATCAATTTTGTTGCAAGGACTTGGTTGCTGCGATGGTAAATTATGAAGCGAACGATGAGTGGCAAACTTTCGTCGTTGCGTCAGTTTACATTTCTTGGAACTTCATTTTACCCTCTCCCAATAGACAGGCTGCAGAGTTGGTGGAGTTCTGTAAAAGCCAGAAATAGGGGCTTATCATGTGCTGTGATGCTAACGCTCAAAACATAGTTTGGGGCAGCGTCAAATGCAACATGAGGGGCAACCATCTTCTTAGTTACATTCTGTCTTCTGACTTAGACATTAACAATGTTGGCAATAGGGCAACTTTTGTTACCGCTATACGACAGGACGTAATTGACTTGACACTATCAAACAGATATGCCAAGGAGATTACCAACTGAAAAGTGTTGCCGGACGTGTCACTCTCAGACCACAGATACATTGAATTCCATGTAGCAAATGTGGTTCCCACTCCTTTAGTTACAAGGAATCCCAGAAAAACTAACTGGACGTTTTTCAACGATGAGCTTGGTAATTTCGCCAAAACTCTAGCTCTCAATATCACAAAAAATGGAAGATGCAGTTCTGGAAGTGAATTGTGCCCTTACAAGTAGCTTCGAGCTGGCATGTCCAGCAAGGCAATTACCTAGTAGATCTATGGTTTCGTGGTGGAACAGTTAGCTACAGAAACTTCGCAGGGAAACCAGAAGTATTCTGAATAGGTCCCTCAAGACCAAATCAGAGGTCGACTGGAACCTGTATCGATCTAAACAGAAGGACTTTAAAAGGTTAATTCGAAGATCAAAGAATGCCTCTGAAATTCTGTGAAATTATAGAAACACTCCGCGAGACTAGTCGACTTACCAAAGCCCTTAAGGAACAAGGCAAACAAACTAGAAACGCTCAGGAAATCAGACGGTTTCTATACCGAGTCCAAAGCAGAGACACTCAGTCTTATGCTGGAAACTCTTTTTCCAGGAAACCAGATATCAATCGGACCACAGCAATCTATTTCCCTTAGATCAAGTGAATCCGATAAATCCACTCGACGTAGCTGGTACACGCCATCGTTAGTTGTTACCGACGAAGCCATCAAATATGCCGTGGCATCTTTTGACAGTTTCAAGTCACCTGGTACTGGCACTGACGGTGTTTACCCAGCTATGTTGCATGAAAGTATACCTAAACCTTTTGCTACCTACTTTGAAAAATATTTCCACTGATAGTTTGGCCCTAGCGTATATACCAACTCCATGGCAAAGTGTTAGAGTCGCCTTCATACCAAAAATTGGTAAACAAGACTACTCACTCGCCAAGAGCCTTAGACCCATCAGTCTTACCTCCTTTCTGCTTAAAACGCTGGAAAGAATGGTTGAGATTTACATAAATAAAACCTCACTCCGAACACACCCTCTGTCTCAGATGCAACATGCTTACGAAAGAGGAAAATCTTGCGAGACCGTAACTCAAAATCTTGTTAGCAGAATTGAATGCTCGCTTGATAGGAAAGAATTTGCGGTGGGCATTTTCATCGACATTCAAGGTGCTTTTGACAATGCTAGCTTCGATGGTATGTGCAATGCTGCCAGAGAACACGGTGTGAACGAGTCATTAGTGTTGTGGATTAAAGCAATGCTAATGAAAAGAACCGTTATTGCTGAGGCGGAGTGTGGACAATATGTTGGAACGGGAGTGAATAAGGGCTGTCCACAAGGTTGCGTTTTATCTCCTCTTCTGTGGTGCATATTGATCGACTCTCTACTTGTAATGCTCAATGGTTCTAACGTTCACGCCCAAGCATATGCAGACGACGTCGCGGTGCTCTCGGTTGGTTCTAGCCTCCAGGCTGTCTGTTCCCGAGCAGAGGCTGCGCTTTATATGATTGACACCTGGTGTGTCTGAAACGGTCTCTCCGTCAATCCTCTTAAAACAGAGGTTGTCCTTTTCACGAGACGTTGAAAATTGACTGGTCTGACCCAACTTACGCTTAAGGACTACAACATCCCCTTTTCAAATGAAGTCAAACATCTTGGAGTGATCCTGGATAACAAGCTTCTTTGGTTTAAACATGTCGAGTCTTAAACAACTAAAGCACTGTCAGTCTTCTGGCATGTAAAGGAGCCTTTGGCAAGACATGGGGTCTTTCACCGAAAAGGGTCCTTTGAATCAATACTACTATGATAAGACCAATCATCTGCTATGCGTCAGTTGTTTGGTGGAATACTTACTTACTTAGGTGGGCATTACAGTTCGGGGTGAACCTGGGCCTCAACCAACATCTTTCTATAACGATTTCGATCTCGGGCGAGCTCTCTCTAGTTTCGCACTCCAAGTCGGTTGAGGTCTTCATCCACTTGATTGCGCCACCTAAGACGAGGTCTTCCCCTTCCGCGATTTCCCTGCAATGTGCTTTCGAACACCCGACGAGCCGGAGCGTTTGGGTCCATCCGCTCTACATGGCCCAACCATCGTAGCCTCGCGATGCGTACTCTTCTGGCTATGCCCATGTCGTGGTACAGCTCATACAGCTCTTTGTTGTATCTTCTTCTCCACACATTGTCTTCGCATACGGGACCAAAGATCATTCGGAGAATTTTTCTTTCGAAACGACCAAGGGTTTCCTCATCCGCTTTCGATAAAGTCCATGCTTCCGTACCGTACAGCAGGACTGGGATGATCAAGGTCTTATACAAGGTCACCTTGGTTTTTCTAGAGAGGGTTTTGTTTCTCAATTGCCTTCTTAACCCAAAGAAGCAACGGTTGGCAAGAGTTATTCTCCGTTTGATCTCCACACTGATGTTGTTGTCCGTGTCTACAGCGGATCCTAGGTAGACGAAGTCCTGTACTACCTCGAAGTTATGTCTGTCTATTGTGACGAATTGTCCAATTCGTCGATGTTCTGTGTCCCTGTTTGATGACAGCATATACTTCGTTTTGCCCTCATTAACTATCAAACCCATTTTTGCCGCTTCTGTTTCAATACTCCCAAAAGCACCTATGACATCACGCTCTTTTCTTCCCATTACGTCAATATCGTCTGCGTAGGCGAGTAATTGTACAGACTTTTGAAAGATTGTTCCTCTGGTGTTGACGTTTGAGTTTCTTACAATCTGTTCAAGTATGATGTTAAAGAAATCGCATGACAGTTTGTCGCCTTGCCTTAAACCTTTTTCGACATCAAAGGTCTCGGTGAGTTCTTTACCGACCTTGACGGAGCAGCGTGAACTCTCCAAAGTCATCCTGCATAGTCGTACAAGTTTTGCAGGGATGCCGAAACTAGACATGGCTCTGTACAGCTCGTCTCTGTAGATACTGTCATACGCGGCCTTGAAGTCGATAAAGAGGTGGTGAATATCGATATTATGTTCTCTGGTTCTTTCCAAGATCTGCCGTAATGTGAAAATTTGGCCTATTGTGGACTTCTCTGGTCTAAAACCACATTGATAATAACCTATCAAGTTGTTGACGTGGGGTTTCAGACGTTCACATATTTCAGCAGACAGGATCTTATAAGCGACGTTAAGGAGGCTTATCCCTCTGTAATTAGCGCAATTGTGAGGGTCTCCCTTCTTTAGGATCGGGCATATGATACTGAGGTTCCATTCATCGGGCATGCTTTCTTCCGACCATATCATGCACATCAGCTGGTGCATGCTCCTTTCCAACTGTTCTCCAGCTGCCTTGAAGAGTTCGGCATCAAGGCCGTCTGCACCTGCAGACTTATTTGATTTAAGTTTGCATATGGCAAACTTAACTTCCTCTAGGTCGGGAGGACGGCATTCTTGATAATCGTCCAAGCTGAATGGGGCAATCTGCCTGACAGCGGAATTTGTGTCCTCATCGCCGTTAAGCAGTCTGCAGAAATGATCTTTCCAGATCCTCAGTAGCGACTGTGACTCTATAACTATGTTTCCCTGCTGGTCTTTACTGGCTTGAGTTCGGGGCCTGCCACCCTGGCGATCTTTTTACCTTTTCGTAAAACTTCCGAATCTCGTTCCTGTCATGGCACCTCTCTATTTCCTCAAACGAGCGCTTCTCATGTTGCTTCTTTTTCTTTTTGAGAAGTCGGTGTTCTTCCCTTCTTTTCTCCTTGTAGATCTCGTTATACTGATCGTAAGCAGCCCTTGTTCGTTTTTGCATCAGCATTTGTCGTGCTTTTTGTTTGGCTGCATTTGCCTGCCTGCATTCTTCATCGAACCATGGGTTTTGTTTTGGTGGCCGAGTGAGACCCAGAACCTCAGAGGCAGCGGTTCTGATGGCTTCTTGGCATTGCTGCCACTGGTCTTCAATGCTTAATGCTGGCGGCATGGGATTCAAGGATAATTGAAGGGACACTCGATTGGGAAAGGCATTGGTAATCTCTTGCGATTGTAGATTTCCGACGTCATATCTCTTCAGAGCGTTAGTTCGTGCTGGTCGTGAACAAGATATCCTCATTCGTACCTTGGCTACAACAAGGTAGTGGTCCGAGTTAAAGTTGGCCCCTCGGAAAGTTCGGACATCTAGCACACTGGAAGAGTGCCTTGCGTCGATCACAACATGGTCAATTTGGTTGACGGTTAATTGATCTGGAGATCGCAATGTACCTTTATGAATTTTGAGATGCGGGAAGCGTGTACTGCTTACAACAAGATTTAGCCCCGCAGCAAAATCGATTATCCTCAGTCCGTTTTCGGAGGTTTTGTCGTGGAGGCTATGCTTACCAATTGTGTTTCCAAAGATGTCCTCCTTCCCTAGCTTTGCGTTAAAATCGCCTAGGACGATTTTCACGTCGTGGCTAGGGCACTGCTCATACGTTTCTTCGAGGAGCTCGTAGAAACAGTCTTTGGAATCGTCATCTTTTTCTTCTGCGGGGCTTGGGCGCATATAAGGCTAACGTTGGCGAATTTTGCCCTGATGCGGATGGTCATTATACGCTCATTGACTAGATTTTGGCTGATCACCTTATCCCTGAGTCTTCCTCTAACGACAAATCCGCACCCAAATAAGCGCTGTTTCTGTTGCCTGTAGCAGTCGCCATAGTAGATGTCACAGTTTTTCATCTTCTTTATGCCCGGTCCACTCCATCGCACTTCTTGGATGGCGGTTATGTCTGCTTTACAGCAGCCCAGGGCGTCCGCTAATTCTCCAGCTGCACCTAGTCCGTTAAGAGATCTTACGTTCCACGTGCAGATCCGGAGGTCATTGTCCTTTTTTCGTTTGCTTGGGTCGTCAACTTTGAAATCATTATCGTTTTCCGAGGCTATTAGTTGCTTCGGAACTAATATTTTTTTATGTGGTTGGATAGTTAACCCTACGCGCAACCCCCAACCTGGAGGGCCAGGTCCTTTTGGATCCCTTCGGACATAAAGGGCTGGAATATCCAGTGTTAGTACCCTGCTGCAGGGGTGTGAGTGCTGCCGTTGGCTCACCAGGAGCTCATCCGCCACCATCTCTACTTCAATACCCTGTCCTGGTATTGAAAGACCCTGAAAGACCTTTAAACCAAATATGTTGGAGTAGCTCCTTCAGGGGTTTCTGCTCTTTTGACTGCTGAAGTCCACCGTTGATTTGTCATTTGAATTCATCCGCTGGGACATTTACGCGAAAGCTCTCGTAGACTACTGAGATTCGTGCAGTCAGTCATTGTTCGCAGAGCAATTATAGTGTTGATCGATCACAATTCTTTTGTTCCGGATTCAATTGTCAACACTCGCACTTACTAGCTTGGCAGGTCAGCTCTGGACGGAGCATCCCAGGTCCCAGTGGATACCGCTTGGAGGTATAGTAAGCACAATTGACGAGTACTTTAAGTCGCAGCATCTGGGCGCCGCCAAGTTGACACCAATCAGAGAATAGCCGAATAGTACATCGCCCATCCACTTCGTTTGGTGGAATTAGCTCTCTCGTAAATACGTTATTGCCTCGTTTGCCAAACTTCAAAGAACAGTGAGGGCTTCAATCGACGATTGGATCTGTGAAGAGCACAACCGTAGATGGCATGCCTCCATTGGATGCAGACAAACCAAGCGTATGCTCCCCAACGTTAGTAAGAAGACTGCAACATTTTTGCTAGCGCGTAGCAGGAAAGACTCTAGAAAGCTTATTGGCGTTGCCAGCGGGCACTTCTCTTCTCTTTTGCCAAGCATTTAAATGTGTTAGGCTTAAGTGATACCACACTCTGTGAATCTTGTGGAGAAGATGAGGACACGGCAGAGCACTTCCTCTGTGAATGTCCTGCTTTTTCTCGCATGAGGTTACAGATACTCGGTGCAGACATGGTGAGAGCTGTTAACTTAGGCTCCTTATCATGGCAGCGTCTTTTGGCTTTTCTCCGAACATCTGGAAAGCTATAACAAATGGATTGTTGCTAACTGGTAGTGCAATGGACCGGTATTTAGGTCTGAGTGCTCCAGCTGGTATTTTAAAAACCTCCAACAAAAAAAAAAAATATATATGGATCGGATGATAACAGTATCATATGCAATATATCCTCATTCGTCGATAACCGGGAGAACTTCCTTGAGTGATGGGTTCTATAGTACTTGTAGTCCTTGTTCCTGCATTCTTGAGGCTCTTCTGAAAGTAATCTAACTGGCAGGGATGCAATTTCTATTATTTCCGTTCAGTGTAGTAAAATTTTGTGAACAGTTGCGGGCATGTGATACCAAGGGTATAACGATATCGCGAGCTTAGCCTTCTCTTCAGTATAGATCTTAGATTTTTATGTATCGATTGAAAAATTGCTGCAAATAACTTCTTATATGTGGTACCCGTGGTGTGATGGATAGCATGTCCGCCTGTTAATCCAGAGGTTCGAGTTCAAATCCAACAGAGGCAAAAATGTTTTTCCACGGGTATCGCCTTTCGCGAGAAATTGGCAAGTCCTCCGTTAGTATTCATTGCCATGAAAAGCGCTTTCTCAATTAGCCGTTCGGAACCGGCAGAAAATTGTAGGTCCCCTATATTCCCTTACAAGGAATGGTTGTGATAAATGCGCTAGGCCCAAGGGCTCCTCGCTCTGTTGCGCCACCCTATTTATTTTTACTTATTTAACTTCTTATATAGAAGGATTTTGGCTGAGGCCCAGGTTCACCCCGAACTGTAATGCCCACCTAAGTAAGTATGTAGCTTCCAATATGGGTGGCCAGGGTCAATAGACCCAGGAACTGGTGAAGCGCAATAAAAGTCTGGTATTCCACGAAACTCTAGCCTCTCCCTCTTCAAGACCGTTATGCGTTAGCAAATAACATCCTGCTCGAGGTGCCACTGCAAATTGCTTACGCAATAACCGAACATAACGGATCTAGACCAGTAAAGGTCGATAAACAATCCTCAAGCCAGTGGTTGAACAGCAACGCCGAGGGCTGAATGGCTAAGGAGATCTTAGTCGCTAGTTGCGAACTCTGGATACCTAGGCAAATCCAGTTTTAATTATAAGTCCTTTACGTTGGCATAGGGCTCTGCCAATGGTGACCTCCTTTCCCTATTACTCGTGGGTACAAAATTGAAAATAAAAATATAAACTTTAAAGAGAGTGATGCTGCTCTAAGTGCATCCACTCCAATGGAGACAGGTCTTGACGACCTTCCACCTATTGGTTCTTTGGAGGAGGCGAAACTTCTTGACGAAGCTGCCCCTTCAACACACAATGATCAAACGATCAAAACAACACAAAAAGCACGCGTCAAGCTTAGTGGAGCTGCTCGCAAACGCTTTAAATTCCTTCTTGCTAGCGGCCTTAACGAAGCCGAAGCCAGAGAAAGAGCCAGAACGGCTGTTCCAAAGGGAGAAAAAAGGAATCGCTCTGAATCCTTCCCTAGGGACACAAATCCTGCCAAAATATCTAAACCCAACATTGCTCACAAGCAGAGGTCTGTTGATGTGCCTTCCACATCAAATCCGCCTCCTAATCGACAAAAAATAGAGCAACAAAATTTTAAGCAAGCGCTGGAGAGTTACAAAATAGGTATCCTTGCCTCAGACTTCCCGGAAACGCTACTTAACACTGACCAAATGACAGTAGTGCAAGACTCCATCTTTGGTTTGATTTGCAGCCAAAAGACAGGGGATATCAGCCCCAAATTCTTTGGCACCAATTTCAGACCAGGGTGGCTTGTCTTCAACTGCAAAAATAGGGTCACGGCTGATTGGCTAAAAGGCGAAATACCAAAAATAAAGCCTTGGGAGAATGCCTCACTGAAGGCGGTTGAAGAGGAAGAAATTCCCAAAAACCAAATTCTGGTAGGCCATTTCCCCGCTGGTCCCACCTGCACGAACGAGCAGATCCTCACGGCAATCAAGGTCCAGAATGAGGGTCTCCCCGTTCCTGAATGGAGGATCATAAGAAGAGAAGCCAAAGGTGCCGCCTCTGTTCTTACCTTTTCGGTGGACCACAAATCTGCGGCTCTACTAAAAACAAGAAAAAACATCATAGACTTTAGGTTTGGCGATGTTCAACTCCGCCATCCTAAAGCCCCTCAAAAAACTGGTGCCCCAAACCCCCACCTAACTCCCCTGTCAAGACAGCCTGTACGACTCTGACGACAGGTAAAAGCGCTCCACAGCCTTCACCAACGTCAGATCTACAAAACAGGCTGACAGCTCCATTAAACCTAGTTCCTCCCCCCTCAGTTGCTAATGCCACACATACCTCACCAGAAGAGTCAGCCGTTAGGCCCTCCTCACCAAAAGGTACTTCTGGCAACGCAACGACAACTCCCCCCCCTCCCTGCTCAACAACCGTCGCCAAAACAACACCAAAAGGCGTAAATGCTACACCAGCTGCAAGAAGCAGCTCAGCCAAATTTTGGGCTCCAAAACGGGACCCCAGGCCCAAAGGTAAAGCTCGGCAGAGGCTATTAAAAGCACCAGCGAGCTTTACCTCAACCCCAAAAACAAAATGAGTTACACCACCCTAAAATTCCTGCAGATAAATCTTATGCACGCCAAAGCTGCCTCAGCTGCGGCAAGGAGGGAATTTGTCAAGCAGGATCTGGACTGCTTACTAGTCCAGGAACCATAGGTGGTAAGAGGCCAAATAAAAGGCCTTCCAACACAATCGTGTAAGTTAATATACGACAACACGCAACTCCAACCACGAGCTGCGCTTCTTATCCATAAAAGAACTAACTTTCTTCCCATTCCAGAATTCATCACTAATGATCTCGTTGCGGTACTAGCTGAGATCCCCACGGCAAGAGGCTTACAAAATATTGTAATAGCCTCAGCCTACTACCCGGGGGATACTACCTCCGCACCACCTGAAGAGGCAAGAAAAATCGTTAGATACTGCAACGCAAGGGGAAGACAACTACTACTTGGTTGTGATGCCGACTCCCATCACACCATATGGGGTAGCACAGACATCAACAAAAGAGGTGAGTCACTTTTAGATTTTCTTATGCACTCAAACTTAGACATTCTAAATAAGGGAAATGAACCTACTTTTGTCACCTCCACTAGGAAAGAAGTGTTGGATATGACAGTGGCAAGTTTTGCCATAGCCAACAACATTCTCAATTGGCATGTCTCGAAAGAGATATCATTCTCGGACCACCGGCACATCAGATTTGATCTGTCAGGGCCGAATCCCAACAATATAGAAAACAATAGGGTACCAAGACACACGGACTGGAATCTCTACACAGAAACACTCCGTTGTGAATTTGAACCATCCTATCCAAACATTGACTCTCCTTATCAACTTGAAAGGGAAGCAACACGCTTAAGCTCACAAATCACTAGCGCATACGAGTCCAGCTGTCACATTAGACAGATAAACTCAAATCGCGATGTTCCCTGGTGGAACAGTGAGTTGGAGAAGTTAAAAAGAAAGCTTCGAAAGTTGTTCAACAAAGCTAAACGAACCAATTCGTGGAGCGAATATCGAACAACTCTAACGACTTACAATTCGATGATAAGAAGGCAAAAACGACTTACATGGAAAAACTTCTGTGAAAGTATCGATAACTTGCCTTCTTCAATTAGAGTTCAAAAAGCCTTAGCTAAAGATCATAACAATGGTATTGGTCTCTGAAAAAAATCGGATGGTAGTTTTACCCAAAGTTACAGTGAAACTCTGAGCCTACTTTTGGCCACTCATTTTCCTGACTGTATACATACCACTGATCAATCACTAACCACAAATGTGAGTTACACTACACCTAACAGCATAACAAGAAGTCTAGCTAGAAAAATTTTTAACGAAGACTCCATTAAATGGGCAATATCCTCCCAACAGCCTTTCAAGGCGCCCGGGGAAGATGGTATCTTTCCTGCTCTCTTGCAGTATGGAATTGATACCATAATCTGCTCACTTATACTTATCTATAGGTCCAGTTTTGAATTAAGCTACATCCCTCAAACTTGGAGAAAGGTGAGAGTTGTATTCATACCAAAAGCTGGCAATAGATCAAACTCAGACCCAAAATCCTTCAGACCAATCAGTCTCACATCTTTCTTTCTAAAGGTCATGGAAAAAGTGATTGATTTACACACTCGCAGTACGGCCTTAAAAGCAAATCCTCTCAATGCTAACCAATTCGCTTACCAAACGGGTAAATCTACTGTTACAGCTCTCCATCAGCTTGTAAGCAAAATTGAGACTGTGTTTGCTAAGAAAGACATCATACTCTGCTCGTTTCTTGATATTTCTGGCGCCTTTGACAATACTACGTATTTGTCAATTCAAACCGCTGCAACTGTCAAAGGAATTGACACACTAACCATTAAATGGATTGACTCTATGTTAAGTGGCAGAATCATCTCCACCACACTAGGTCAAACATCAATAACAGTTAATGCTGTTAAAGGCTGTCCCCAAGGGGGTGTTTTATCTCCCCTGCTCTGGTCAATAGTAATAGATCAGCTCTTGGATGACCTCAATAAGCTGGGCCTTGATACACAAGGCTACGCTGATGACTTAGTCATCTCTATTCAAGGCAATCAAGAAGCACAGGTCACAAACCGTATGCAAAGGGCCCTGAACAAAGTTAATGACTGGTGCAACAAAGAAGGGCTTAAGGTCAACCCCACCAAAACAGTCATCATCCCATTCACCAGGAGACGAAAAATCGATCGCCAAACACTATCCCTAAATAGTGTTCAAATTAATTTTTCCAAAGAGGTCAAATATCTAGGAGTAACCCTGGATAATAAACTCAATTGGAAACCACATCTAGACAAAACCATAGCAAAAGCAACAAATGCTTTCTGGGCCTGTTCTAGACTTTTTGGTAAAAAGTGGGGGCTTAGGCCAAAAATGATTTACTGGACTTACCTCACTATTATCACACCCATCATAACCTATGCTTCGCTGGTCTGGTGGCAAAAAACAGAACAAGTTTATGCCCGCAAATCATTGCAAAAGTTACAAAGACTAACCTGTGTAGGTATCACAGGTGCAATGCGCACCTGCCCAACTTTAGCGTTAGAAAGTTTATTAAATTTTCCTCCGCTACATCTAAGAGTAAAGAAGACTGCTGCACTGAGCGGACTAAAGCTTCATCTCACTAACTACTCAAGAAAGGAAAACTTACAAGGCCATATGAGTATTCTGCAGGTGCTCCCAATACTGAAATCGCCTGCAGCACACTCCTCGGACTTTATGCCTAAACGCATAATGTTACACCACCCCTTTGAAGTAATCTTTCCAAACCGCTCAGCATGGAAGAACCCTGTAATTCTTACAAATAACTTCCAATACATCTGGTATACTGACGGTTCAAAAACAAACAACGGTGTAGGTGCAGGGATTTACGGTCCCAACTTTAAATCATCTACATCCCTTGGTAACACAACTACTATCTTTCAGGCAGAGGTAATGGCTATAGAATTCTGTATTAGAGAATGCATTAGAAGAAACCTCCGAAGATCAAGCATCCTAATCTGCTCTGACAGTCAGGCAGCACTAAAGGCGCTGTCCTCGAACAAAATCGAATCCAAACTAGTTTGGAACTGCCTGACTTGTTTACTTCAATTAGCTACTCACAATAAAATAACTCTTTCATGGGTGCCTGGTCATGAAGGCGTACCGGGTAACGAAGAGGCTGACCGACTTGCTAGACTTGGCTCTCAGTCTCAATTCAAAGGCCCTGAACCCTACTGTGGTCTCCCAATAAGTAGCCTAAAAACGAATTAGCTATCTGGGAACGACAGAACATGATCAGCACCTGGAACAACTCAAATGGCCATCGTCAGTCAAAACTATTCATTGACTTATCCCACAAACGTATGAAAGAAATTCTTGACATGAGCAAACGTGACGCAAAGTTACTTACGGACTTCTTCACTGGACACTGCTCTCTCAAGTATCATCTTAAAAACATGGGCATCAGCCAAGACGACACCTGTCGTCTCTGTCTTGAAGACATAGAAACAGCTGAACACATTTTATGCGAATGCCCTGCCTTAGCTAGATCCAGGCTTAAAATATTCAATAAAGGGTTCCCCTGTCCCCTTGATATCAGAAACACCTCTTCCTCGAAGATTCTTAGGTTCTTACATGACCTCAGCTTCGAATGAACAAACCTATACACTACGTGTAATTAAACCTAAGGGAACAGCACAAAAGATCTTTCAGGTCGACGTGCTTGTAAAGGTAATTTTTCACCTTCACCCTATAAATTAAAAAAAAAAAAAAAAAAAAAAAAAAAAAAAAAGCTTCCAATATGACTGCGAGTCTGGTAATCAGTCTTTTGTCTGCTTTGGTAAAATATGCAGCTACATTTGGATTTCCGAAAAATCTTCTCGAACGTTTTCCATCGTTCGTTGTTCCAGTTCCTTGTTTTACAACGTTTACTCTTATTCCAACCTTTGAGAGGAATTTCACTTGAATTCTTTTTTTTCTCTTTTTTGATAGTAACCTCATTGGCTCTCCACGCTTTATAAAGTTGAAGTTATATTCCATGATGTACTTAATAAATCAAATCCATGCATGCAATAATGACACTCCTAAAACAAGAGTTTCTTCACTCAGGATCTTAGATTACAATTTGGGTATGTCCTTGACCGCCAGTAATCAAAATCACTAGAAATTCCGCTAAGTGTGTGCTTTTTCAGCGAGCCGCAATGCAATAGAGTTGGTCTACTACACATCATCGTTCGATTAAATAATCCGCAATAAATTAACACAAACCAACTATTTAGCATTTGGTAGATCAGACATTTGCCAAAGGATTAATTGTATTTTATATTTTAATGAAAAACATATATGTATATTTTTATTAAAAATAAAATCCTGGTGCCAATCATTCCAACGACTACTGTCTATGAAATTGCATCTTTTGCAACATGACCAAAGTCAAAATCGTGATTCTTAAATTGGATTCAATGAAACAAATTTGTACACAACGTTCAAGATCGGATCAGGAAGGGATACGAATGTTTAGAAAAAAGTTAGTTGAATATTGTAGCTTTCCAAAAATAGTAGCCACTAGACGTAGCTTAATGTAGCTAAAACTGTAGCTCTAGGGAAAGAACATTAAAATATTTTTTCGAGGGCACTCAGTCCTAACCTAACTAATTGAAGAAAAAAATTTTTTTTAATTAGTTTTTTTTTGTTTTTGAAAGCTCAATAGCATAACTTTATTATAAATGTTTAACTTTCACAGACAACCACTAAAATGCTACTCTTCATCAAAAAGAAGTTCAATAGTTCTATAGTTCAATAGTAGTATTTATTAGGTAAGTACAAATAAGACATAGTCTTTTATAGTACATGATATTGGTTGATTGCAATACAAGAGATTATATAAAAAAAGAAACAAAAATATTCAAAAATAAATAAGGAATAGAAAATTTTATATACAAATAAAAAAGCATAAAATTTTATAAGAGAAGATGAATAAATAATATGATGGAGAATAGGAATATAACATTAGTAGATAAAAGAGAAAAAAAAAAGAAAAATTGATCGAAAAGAATTTAGAAGATTAAAGGAAGAATGGTAGAAATAATAAGGTTGCTTGTAATTTACAAAAACTGTAATGCTGATTCTTTAAATTTCTTCCCACTAACTATTTGTTTAACCGTTATGGGAAGTGAGTTCCAAAGTCTGACAGCATGAATGAAAAAGAGGCGCGAAGAGTTTAAATAATTATAAGTGGGCATAATAATATTCATTGTTCTAGTAGATTGGGCAAATTGAATTTTTTCGAAGAGGTATGCTGGAGATCTACTTTTAACAAGGTTGTGCATGAACTGGCAACACCTGATATTTAGAAATTGTTGAAAAGAACAACCCAGAACAAGATCATGTAAGTGAGAGATGTGATCGTATCGGCGCATTCCATAAATATATCTAATTGTGTCATTAAATGCTACAAGCAGCTTGTGTTGAGAGTGTGAGTCAAGTTTGCAATACACCGTAGTTGAGTAATCAATAATAGGCAGTAACAGCGTTTTGACCAATCTAAGCCTTGTAGTTATTGGGGTGAAGCTTGCAGACAACCAAAGCTTTCGCAGTCCTGCATATATCCTGCTAATGATATAGTTAATGTGATTAACTGCAGTAAGAGCTCTATTTATTTTAAAACCAAGACTCATGACAACGTCAACAAATTCGATTCGCTTATTATTTAAATAAACGGGAGGTATAGCATTGATATTGTACTGCTTCTTGGATATAAGAATGATTTGAGTTTTTTCAGAGTTGAGATTCAGACCATTTGAAAGAGACCAGTTATAAATATTTGCTAGATCCTCATTCAATCTCACTACCAAATCAGCAATCAAACCAATTGGACGTGAAAGATATATCTGCGCATCATCTGCGTAGAGGTGACAATTAACATTTGAGCAAACATTAGGAAGATCATTTATGTATAGGCAAAACAGAATCGGTCCTGATATGGATAATACCTCAGGGGTACCCCATCTGCCAAAGCCTTGAAGTTAGAGGATCTTTCATTATGCACAACTTTCTGAAAACGATTCAATAAGTAGTTACGAAGGAGGTGAACAGATGCTTCGCTAAAACCAAAGTAGAACCTGAGTTTCTGGCACAATAAATTATGATTCACCCTATCAAATGCCTTGGAAAAGTCGAGTAGACAAAGAATTGTAAAGTTGTCTTTATCATACTGAATTCTTATGTCGTCAAAAACTTTAATAATAGCGGAGCAGCAACTGTGACGTGCTCGAAAACCAGACTGGATTGGTGACAACAGGTTACTTTGATCCAAATAGCAAATTATCTGGTTAGCTAGTACTCTTTCCAAAACTTTAGATAGACATGGTAATATACTAATGGGGCGGTAGTCAGTTTCAAGAGACGGTTGGGGTTTTTAGGGGATAGGAATGATTTTAGCTAGTTTCCAATTATCGGGAAAGTTTGATAACGTTGTAGCGAAATTAACGATGTGTGTAATACAGCTAATAATATGTTGTAAGATTATTTTTACGAACTGGAGAGGTATGCCATCTTCACCAACGGCATTGGACTTCAACGATCGAATAACATTGACGATGTCAACCTCTGTAACCACATCGAAGTTGAAATTAGTGTCATGAAACCGTGTATCATCCAGAACAAAATTTAAGTTGTTATTAGAGCTATTAAAAATACTGTTATTAA
>OX456986.1:97821947-97879091 GCA_949752695.1 Melanostoma scalare
GATAATAATAATACCGTTCTACACTATATAGTGTAGTGGTTTACCAAAAAACGGTTTCGCGTTTTTATGTTCGAGGGTTGGTATCCTTGACGAGTTGTCAAACAAATAAAAGCAAAAAATTTTCTTTAAGCAAACCCTGACAACGTAGCATCTGTAGAGCCCCACATCAAACCCAACAGCAAACCGTCGTGAAATGCTATTTGAATATCTATTGGAACATAGCATGATCTAAGAAATAAAACAAAAACACACACATTTCTTTTCTTTCATTTTTTATTTATCAACGATTTCAACAACTCGGTCCTCTCTTTGCGGCTTTCTTCTTTCTTTTTTTTCGATTCAACGTATTCTTGCCCACCATCTTTAGCTTGTCTTCCCTATCGACTTCTTTTGTTCCTTCCTCATTTCGATTTTTTTGGCATAGTATTCTGTCCTTGTAATTTTTCTTTTCCTTGCAGGCGTAGGGCTGGCGACCGAATCTCTAGATGAAGCAATAGAAAGTGCTGCTGCGGGGCTGGCATCTAAATAACTAGATGCAGACGTTGATGCGCCTACAAAACCGCTGGGACGGAGTAACGATTGGAGCGGATGCAGTATAAGAAGGCAGCTCTGGCTCTGGAGAAAATGAAATTAGTTCACTCCATATTTCTTCGATGCCTTCTTTTACTTCATATACTCAATCGTCACTGTGTGCACCCTAGAAATTATTGGTTTGTTGCCGAAAATTTCTTCCATTCTCTCCATGAATGGAGCAACACTGGGAGCAGCACCCGTTTGTTTGTTGTTATCAACAGCCGTTTTGTATGCGCGCATCAAGGTTTTCATTTTATTTTCAAGATGTACAATCGAAGTTGCAGAGTCCTGAAAAATTAAACATTCTAAAATATCTCATTTTATCCAGCTTGTGTATGTACTTACCACAATTCCAGCCGAAAGCATATCTTCCAAAATATGCTCATAAGCATGTTTTTCTTTCGGCTGTGCTTAAACTCGTCAGTCCTCGCCGCATAAAACTACAAAAACCGCTCCGTCGTCTCCTTCGACCAGTTCGTTCTAGGTTTCCTGCAAATAGTTAATTATTAAAAACATATAAATAAAATAAATAATAATTTCTTACTTTTATTGATCCATCTCTCCTCAAATGCTGTTGTTTGTTTGTTTTTTTTTTTTAGTTTTAAAGAAATGTCAAAAAAAGCGATGTTCACAAAAGTATGCAAGTATTCTCTTGTGGTTTTTTTTCCCTGTTTACACGCTTGGGTTCAGTTCACTTGAGAGTGAATGAGAACAATTGAGATAAACTTTCAAATGTCGGTAACGTCTTCAAAATACATTACTTAGAAGTTTAAAAGTTCAAAATTTATATTTTTAAAGTGTCTTAAGAAACTAGACACAAGCGGATACTTATCTGTATAAGAATCAACTTCTGCTTCAATGAATTTCTCCAATGTGTTAAAAGAAGACGCTGCAATTCTTACATTTGGAATATGGAAATAGTAAATAATCAATAAATAAATCAATTTTAAGATAAAACATAGTAAATACTATTGGAAAAAAATTTCAACATTCACAGAAAAATGTGTTAAAGAACTATGCAAAAAAGAGCAAAAAATAAGTTTAACAGAGCTTTTTTCGTTTCTTTTACGATACATTATAAATATACCTATGAACCTGCTAATTAAATTATCGAAATCAATAAATTTCTACAAATCAGAAATCGTTACCAAAATTCTTTTCTATTCTATTCCACTCTTGTACAAAATTCTTTTATATTCACTTGTGAACACCTCCTTTTTCGGTTGTTCGAGATACATGAAAGTCTCTAGTCGCACCAACATTTAAAAATGAAACATCGAAAAACTCATTCGATACTCGTTAAACCTATCTAGTGCAGGATTCTACACCACCTTTTATCCGGTGCAACTTGTTGTTTTTGTTATACATGTAAATCCAAAGTGTTATACGGTGTAGAACTACCAAAAAAACAATCCTATTGTAATGGTAGTAAAATATTTGGTGCTTTTTACTTTTTTTTTTTGCGTTGCATAAATTTTTCTCTGTTTCTTCAATTGACTTCTTTTTTCTCTGTATTTCTCCGAGTCGGTAAGTACAATTACTATGTAATAATGCTATTGCATTCTTTAAAGCCATTTAGCCACACTAAAGTTAAGGTGTTTCTGAGCTCAATGGTAGAGTCGTTGCCTCAGTCGTTCATCAACTGTGAAAGCGACGTGTTGGCGACTTTGGCAGCAAGCACTCAATTCGGAGTGTGTTTAAAAAAGTATTAGAACAAGCTGTGATTTTTAATAAGGGCAGTAGCCTAAAGGTATAGTATAGAGTTGTCTACTACACAGTTGATCTTTGACTTTCGAGCAGGAAAGACTTCAGCGGAGAAAGTGTTAGTAGAAGTATTTTTCCAAGTGAGGGCAATTTTAAGTGCAATCTAGTTATCGTTATGTTAACTGAAAAGTTAGCACAGTGGTAGAGTGTCGGACTCTCAGTCGATCTTTGACTTTCGAGCAGGAAAGACTTTAGCAGAGCAGTGTCAGTGTTTTTACAAGTACAAGTGAGTGCAGGTTTAAGTGCAAATTAAATTATCATTTTGATAACTAAAAGTTAGCAGTGTGGTAGAGTGGCGGACTCTGAAACCAAGGGTCGTGGGATCAAATCACACTCAGAGGCGACCAAAATTTTGGAAGCTTTTTTTCACAACCGACAGGTGGAAAACGTGATCCATTGGGAAGAAAAGCAAATGGTAAGGGAGAAAAGGGCAGAGGCATCGAAAGATGCCTCTGTGAGTAAAACATTGTTGGAAGCAACAACAACAACAAACAATACAGCAGCGGAAACAACAGCAGAGGCAACTGCAGTTAAAAGGAGGCGGTGACTAAAGGTAAAGCCGAATTTGGTGCCCCGAAAGCAGAAGGCGAAGGAAGTGGCAGAGGAGGTCGACGACGATGGAATGTCGACCAGTTCAGAAAGCATAGTAAGTCTCAATTCGACTTACGACTATGAGTCAAACGGTGGCGAGGGCCGTTATACAGGTAGCGGCAATTCGTTCGCTGCCTTGGCAGAAAACAACATCGACAACAACGACAACAAAGACGAAGACGAAGAGCGGATGCAGTTTCTTACCGAGGCACTGGGAAAATTCAGTAAAGAAATTGCTGAAATTAAAGAAAGGCAAGAGGCTCGCAGGCGAGCAGAGAGGGAGGCGCATCAACAACAGTCGCAGTCAAAAGTTGATGCGCCAAAACAACAGCGACCAGCAGCAGCATAAAAAACTGCAAACAAAAAAAACTGCGCCCGTGCAGCAATGCGGGACTACAGCTAAAAAAGCTGAGGTAATTAAGAAAACTGCTACCAATGAGCAGCCACGGCGGACCGCGGTTATAAAAGCCGCGACAACGAGTCAAGCCCAAAAGCATCAAAAGCAGCCAGGAGAACAACTGTAGCAGCCAGCACAGCAGCAGCCAGCACAACAACAGAAGAAGAAGACACAAAAAAGCAGGGTGCCCCCTATTAACACCCTAAAGATGTCGTTGCAAGCAACGAAAAACATATGTAAGTCATCCATTGGCCATAAATTTACTATAAAACGATTGGGTCAAGATCGGCATGCGATCCAATGTGAAAACATTGGTGACCATAAGATCATTCAGGAGTTGTTGAAAATGACAGCCGCCGAACATTTTACTTTTACTCCCAAAGAGGAGAAACCCAAAAGCATGTAACTTAAAGGGCTAGAGCCTACCTCTGACCCAGAGGAGCTCTTAGTTGAACTCCGCAGGTTGGCGGGCGACGATCTCGAGTTCATCTGAACTCGAGATCTGAGTCTAAGGAAAATCTCCGTCCTGGAATACCAGATGGTAAGATGGGAAAGATTAAACAGGCACGGGGACATTTTACAATGTCTTCTCTGCCAACGGTTCGGTCACGCCGCATTCAACTGCCAAATGCAGTCGAGGTGCGTCAAGTGTGGAGAGAACCACAACGACAAAGTGTGTAAGCTCGGTGAGACAAGGGTCGAAGACAAGACCCTACTGAAGTGCGTTCTCTGTGGTGGAGATGGGCACCCTGCTGATTATCGGGGTTGTCCTCGATACCAGATTATTAAAAAATCAAAAAAAGCTGCTCCAACAGCAACTAAGGATGAGGGAAGGCAAACAGCCAGACCAATTCCAAGGGCCGTCGTTCCCGAAGTCTCTTACGCCCAAATGGCGTGGGGGGCTGAGAAAACGGCACAACCTCCACAGAAAGCGGCCGCACAGCCATCTGTGTCAAAGGAAGCTTCTGGGGAGTCAGAAGTGATGGTCGCTCTGCGTTCGACAGGAATCTGTCGAACGTTGAGATCGATGGGTACCTGCAACGTATGTAGGATGCAATCCGTAGTACAATGTACAGAACAATTCCATAATATAGGCAACATGACTCTACGAACATGTACAGAAGTGCGACAATCGACGCACCTTACAAACAAAAAGTAGACTCCTGTCGAGACTCAAACTCTTGCACAGGAGGTTTACTGACCGACACGATTTGGAGATTAGAACTCTGAAGTCACAGATCAAAAATCTCCAACAGTTAATAAAAGAAAATTACAGAATATCTATATCTCTTTTCTGGAACAACAAAATTTGAGCTGTACAGTCCAACAACCTGAGTATGTTTCCGGAAATAAATAAAAAATTTTAGGAGAAAATATCAAAATGACCTTCAGGGTATTTAACTCCAAAGGACGACAGAGAACAAAAACTTACTTTTGACAATAGGGATAGATCCAGATGAGGCCATCTTGGATGATGACCACTTTATAGTGGAAGATGCTCAAGAGAAGGTAGAGACGGTGGGTGCTGTCTTCGAGCGAGTATATAAAGTGAATGAGTGCATTCGCCCGAATTACGATCTTGAGAACAGAGCCTTCGTTGGATACTTCTATCTTAGAGACGAGATCTCGCATTGGCGATCCGAGAATCCTGGTTTCACTAGGTTCAATGACGACCGACTTGCAAATGCAGTCATCGCCGAGCGAAACGGGGATAACACCCTGTTCGTTTCTAGGATGGACCTCGTGGACATCTTTCACAAAATAAAAAAAAAGAAGTCAGCAGGAGTCGACGGCATACCTCCCTTCGGAAGCGGTGGACATATACACCACGTTGTTCAACAATGCGCTGAATATTGCATATTATCCAGTGCGTTGGAAGACGGCAGTGGTCCATCCTCTCCTTAAAAAAGGGAAGGATGGTTCCAATCCAACAAATCTCTAGTCAATTAGTCCTCTTTTGAGTATAAGCAAGGTATTCGAGAAAGTTTTCAATAAAGCTCTGTCCACATGGGCTGAGGACAAACATATTATTCCAGAAAATCAGTTCAGTTTTAAGGCGGGCCATGATACCACATATGCCGTGTCTAAACTAGTATCAGATATTCAATGAAACAAAGCTAAAAATCAGTGTACGGTTGCATGTCTGGTTGACTTGGAGAAGGCTTTCGATACCGTTTGGTTAAACGGTCTTTTCTATAAGTTGATCAGATATGGCATGAGTAAACAACTGCTTTATATTCTTAATGACATGCTTCATGGTAGAACGTTTCTTGTCAAAAGTTGCAGTATAACTTCGACCAGAACTTTTAAAATACAGAACGGTCTACAAATGGGGCGGTGAATTCGCCTATTTTAATAAGCATTTTTACCCGGAGATCTAATTGGTTCTCTTCTCCATGCTATAGCGTACGCCGACGACCTCATTGCGTACAGAACAGGTCCAAAGATCGAAGTCATCAGAATACTCTTGCAGCGTTACTTCGATAAGATCCAGCAATATTGCGATGACTGGAAGTTGAAAATCAACGTCCAGAAATCGGAAACATTTGTGTTTAGAACCTCGTTGGCTTGGGCCTCATGGGATACGAGAAAGAACTGGCGAAAGCTGGTGATCGTTGATCTACATGGCCACCCACTGCCAAGCAAAGTATAAGTCAAGTACCTCGGGCCTTTGACTAGATAGGTATCTATATTTTAACAACCTCGACCAATGGCCTGATATTTGGGCTTGTTACCCCAACACTGAATATATGGAGAAAACGCGCTTCAGTGGATTTGTCCCACCGGAGGCTTTCCTCTATTTTGATATGGTAGGGCTGATTCAGGATAGATTGGCGGTTCCACTAATCTACCACGTCTGCCGTAAGTCCGTGGAACGACGTCTCCTTTATAACCAGACGTAACCGCAGTAGGCGGAGAAGCTGAAGAGCTCCTCCGGTTCAGTAGGGCGGTCTCAGATCGCGATCGTCGTGACGTTGTTAAAACGTCGAAAATGTCCTGGTGGTTGTCGGAGCAATTGATAGCGAGTAGCCAATGACTGGCTTACACAGGTGTAGCGTGTAAGTCTTAGGGGAAAGGGGGTGAGCACAGTGGCAAACAAAAAAAATCACAAAAATCCAAAAAACAAAAAAAACATAAAATGCAAAACAAAATAATTATAAAGAGCAGAAAACCAAAAAAAAAAATTACAAATACAAAAAACCAAAAGCTACTGTGGCTGCTCTAGTTTTAAGTAGAGTTAAGTAGTTTTATTATATTTATATAAACAAAAAAAAAAAAAGATCTTTCAAACTAAGTTTTTTAAAATTTTCTTACTCTTAACTGGTTCTGGTTTTTGATTCATAAGGTATCTTAAGGCCGAAAGGCATTAACAGGAAGATATTGAATAATTTAGAGTACCCGCCTAGGGTCAGTAAGTTAATTAAGTTATTATAAAAGCCAGTTTTAAACATTTTTGTTAGCATGTAAGTAGTGATAAGATACATTGAATGAAAAATGAACTGAAAAACAAAGAGTCGTTGCCTATTAATCTCAGGGTCTCATGTTCGAGTCCCAGCCGTCGCGATCAATTTATATTTATGTTTTCACTTTAAATAAATAAAAAAATGGAAATCATGGCTGGGAATCGAACCTTAAACGCTGGGCTATACGACGGCGATGACGATGGTGGCGGTCGCGAATTCAGTGCCAAACGCGCCTAATGACGTTTTCACTTCAAAAATTTTTTTACTTAATAACTTTTGGATTATCTGCATTCATTTTTCATACGTACCTATATGCCAAAATATCTCTCTTGTTGCCTCGAACGAATTTCGCGATTTAATGGGGGAGGATTGTAGTGCCCACACCCAATTACACAGTACTTAGGAATTGCTTAGTCGCTTTTGAGACTAGACGTAAGACATGGTTTCGGTTTCGATAAATATGTTATGCATTTGTAATGTCGCAACAATAAAACTGAATAATTAATGCTGGTCAATCGAGCCGAACTATGTTATTATGAGTAAATAAATATGTCTATCTATCTATCTAAAAAAAAAAAACGTTGGCAAAAAGAGCGACGAGGAAGCAATTGTGGGAAATAGCACGCACATTTATGTTAACAAAATGGTGCTTGCAGTATGTGTGGCCCAGATTGCGTGGTTGACCTGGAACCAAGTTACGATCGTATGTAGGTAACCAGGCCGACTATGGAAATAATGTAGACCAATTCTAATTCCGAGCAGACAAAGGAGAGTTTGTTTTTAATTGTTTCGTGTGGAACTATTAATTTTAGTGCATTTAAATGAAAGCCTGATTAACTAGTTCTGCATAAAATAAAACTGCTCTTGGATGTTAATAAATAATCAGATCATTGGACATCCATAATGAAAATTTTTAAATTTATGTAATAACGTATATATTTAGAACCGTCTGTAGAGAACAAGAACTGAACCGATTCGGCGCCGTTACTTCGAATGGTGAGCGCTACCGTGCGATGATACAAACTTTTTCTGCCCAAAATGAAAGTCTACATGACGTGCATGACATGTAGTATCAACAAAATGAAACACAGAATAATGGAGCAATTGAGCGGCGAGATCAGTGAACAGTTTGTTCCACGTTTGGGGCCGGTCTATTGGCCGACTAGATAAAATGCACCGCAAGCGAACATTGAACTGTTAGAAAGAGTGCCTAATTTGGACAAAGCGGATGCATCATTAAAGCGCAGCCATCTTTTCTATGAAGTGAGCTCCAAATATTAAATTATATCGACCATCCTATCGATTCAAATATGCAAATTTCATTTAACACCCCTTCACTTCAGTTTATTTGTGTTGAAAAAGCATATTTATCCTTTCAATGAAAATGAAATTGAGGTTGGTATAAGCACATGAGTGCTTAGTACGTAAAATAAGCGATTCTTATAACAATACCTTATTAAAAAAAGAAAAGAAAAAATATGAGATTAAATAAAATAATTACCTGTGACGATTTAGGGCAACCACAACAGGTAGTCCAAATGCTTTAACATTTTCGATATGTTTTAGTAAATTGGGAAATCCCTTTTTGAGAAGCTCAATGTTTTCTTCACTGTACTCTTTTTTTAGTGGCACTCCAGATACAACAGAGGGTCCTCCGCCATGCATCTTCAAAGCCCGTACAGTAGCAACAAGAACTACAGCGTTTGGTACCTTCCCAGATGTGCGACATTTGATGTTGAAAAATTTTTCCATTCCAATATCTGAGCCAAAACCAGCCTCTGTTACCACAAATCCTTCTTTTCCGACTAACTTAAGAGCAATTTCATCAGCAACTATTGAAGAGCAGCCATGGGCAATGTTAGCGAAAGGGCCAGTATGCACAAGAACTGGCTGTCCCTCTAATGTTTGCATTAAAGTAGGTTCTATAGCTTCCTTTAAAAGAACTGCCAGTGCTCCTGTAACCCCTAAATCATCAGCAGTTACTGGATTTCCTGATGTGTCGAAAGCAACAACCATTCTTGAAAGCCGGTTTTTCATATCCTCAATATTCCTTGACAATGCAATTACGGCCATGATTTCACTTGCAACTGTTACTGTGAATGTTGTCCTTCGAGTCATATTTTTTTCTGTAGGTGACATTCCAATTGTTATTTCTCGAAGGAAACGATCATTTATATCAACAACTCTTGACCACGTTATATTATTTGGATCAATGTTTAGTCTAACAAATCGTTGAACCTCTTCAACCGTGAGTAAGTTAGGATTTTTTTTTTCGATGCCTAGGTTCTTCAAGCGTCTTAGTTGAATTTCAGAAAAGGTACGTTCACCTCTAACTGTAGGAACAAGTCGATTGAATAGAGCTTCATCACTTTGTGTTGCTTCATGATAAATCCTAGCATCTAATTGTGCTGCTAATAGGTTATTGGCTGCACCTACAGCATGAATATCCCCAGTTAAATGCAAGTTAAAGTCTTCCATTGGAATAACTTGAGAATATCCACCTCCAGCCGCACCACCTTTGATACCAAATGTGGGGCCCTGTGAAGGTTGACGTAAACATGCAATAGCATTGCGATTTTTGTTTGCGCCTAACGCTTGAACCAATCCAACAACAGTTGTGCTTTTTCCCTCTCCAAAAGGGGTGGGTGTTATTCTTAAATAAAAAAAAAACTTGTTAAGCTACGTACATGTATAGTTTTATATTAATCTATTTAAATGAAGTATTAAAACAAACACAAAATGAATGCAAAGCAATAAATCATAGAAAAGGCCAGTCGTTTTACTCAGACAATGGCCCCTATCACAAGGCCCGTCAGTCGTAGCGATTTCAGACTACGAATACCAAAATAGAAGCATCACAGACTCCCTTGTGGTTAATGTGTAGCCACAAAATTTGTTACTATTAATAAAGTTATTAATAAGTTATAAATATCTGTTGCCATGCATTCATTACAAAGATGTTTTTAGTCATTTCTATTTCACATTCGTAGTCCGAAATTGCTACGACGGGCCTTGTGATATTAATAATGCATAAATTGAAATTTAAGCAAGAAAAAAATTTTAATGGTAAATGAAACTAGCTTCTACTATAAAGAAAAGTCAGTGACTAGAAAACTGTTTTTGAAAGCTGGCATAAGCTCTGTGTAACTCTCCCGAAATATTTTTTTACACACAAGACCCATAATGTCTCGCAGTAAACTATGTAAGTAGTTCTGCAAAAAAATTGTTTAAATGTTTAAAAAACTTAGCGAAGTGTTGACAATGTTGGAAAATAAAATAGCTTACCCGACAACAACTACGTAATTTCCGTCAGCTCCATCTCTGAAACGCTCTGTAATCTTAAGAGAAATCTTTGCTTTCGTGGTACCATACAATGAAATCTCGCCTGGCAGCAAACCAATCTCTTGTCCCAAACTAGCAATATTTTTAGGCATTTGAGCACGAGCAATTTTAATGTCACTAGAATAACATATATTATTTCAGAAGAGTAGGTAATTGTTGTATTACAATAAACCTTACCATTGAATTGGTTTCACTATTTTAAGAGGAAGGCATTTAATATTCCAATTACTGCTTTGAATACGGTAGGCAGCTTTTTGGGCCGATTTGACTGTATTTCGCATCAGCATAGCCACTGTCATTGGTCCAACACCACCCGGAACAGGAGTTATATGCGACGCGACAAGCTTGGCTTCATCAAAGCAGACGTCGCCGACTATGCACTTTCCGTTTTTTTTTTTATCTGTTGCTAAATTAGAAAACAAAATTATATTTAATCGTATTCCAATGAATAAAAATATTTATTGATAAACGGCTGCAACAATAAATAAATAATAAATATAATAAATAAATTACTAACTCCAAAAAATATCGTAAACAGAGTGTTTTGCTCAAAATGTGACAAAAGCCTAGGAAGAATAGATAAAATCAAGACAAGAAAAAAATTGTATTGGATCGACGCGATAAAAAAAAGAAGCACTCCGGGAGATCCGACAGAAGGGAAAACAGAATTGAATTTTCAGTAAATATTTTAATGTACAGGAAAATCTTTTCATTGAAATATTTTTTCTTATTGCTTATTATAAAAATAGAAAAATAATGTAAAAATTTTATTCAATGTTTAATAATATATATAATTATGTACATCTACAATGTACATATGGAAAAACATCAACTATTACAAAAGTAAGTAAGCAGCCTTCAATTTAAAGATTTTTTCATTCAAACAATCGTTTTCAAAATGAATAAATGAGAAAAGTTTTTTTATTGTTATTCATATAAATGTATATTTCGAACCAAAAAATAACAATTAAAATAAACAAATTACTTAGACTAAGGGCCGGTTTATTCAAGCTTGGTTACTTCTAATCAATGATTATTCCAGATGATAATCATGGATTCGGTTGGTTCACGAATTATTTAATCAAGGAAACTCTGATCAGAGCTTTTAATCATAGATTTTGCTAACCAGACAATTTTTCCGGGTTAGCTCCATTTAAACTACGATTAACTGAAATTCAGTTTGTTCAGGCTTGATTTTTGTCAGGCTGACATATCACCTTGAATGAGGCATATAGACGCTGTAATCTTAGTTTTTTTTTTATAAGTAAAATAAATAAAAACAAAAATAAAAACAGTGCAAGCTTGGCTGAAGTGGTATTCCATTTACTCATAAATGTCAATATTTTCTTTGAGTTTTAACTCCGCTTGGAGAATTTTAGCAGCGTGTTTGGTTTTTGTTTAATGCGCCTACTTATTTTGTGCTGCTACCGTAGTATTTCTTTTTTAAAAGGTACAGTTTCTTCATCTTGACCTTTTTTTTTTGCTATGGACTGCTTGAGTCAATGTCCTCAGTTGTGTGGTTGCTTGTTGAGCAGCTTACATGGAATTATTTACATTATTTTGGGTGTTTTGTATGGAAGCAGTTTCTTCTTGTACTACAGCTTCAGCTTCGCGAACTTCTTTTTCAAGTTGTTCGACAATTCCCTGTTTTCTAACCAATGCAGCACGAGCAGCTTGCAAAGCCTTTTCAGTCAACTGAGCTTAAAACTGATGATAACCCTGTTGTCCGGCTGCGGTTTGAGTATTTGATTTTGCTTTTGCATCTTGTGCGGCTTTGAGAGCTATGCTAGATGCTTTTTGCTTTGATGACCCACTCATAGCTCTGTTAGATTGGCAATTAGTTTGGGGCTCTTTATTTAGGTCTTCCGAGTCGGCATACTCACATATATTTGAAACTAAAATGAAATTAAATTCAAATGTCGATAGTTTTGACAACCGAATTTATTTTCATTAGATTTCCTTGATTAAGTTTTGACATATAGACTGGAAAATGGAACGATTTTTGATTAACCCATGATTTGCTAACCAAGCTATGAAAAATGTGAACAAACACACTTTGGTGATCACAGATTATTAATCATGGATTAAGAAGAATCCTTGATAACCAAATTGCTTATTTAACCCGCTCTGAACAAACCGGCCCTAAGAAATATTCCGCTCAAACTAAAAAAGTATCACATTCATATCACAAAAGTAATTAAGCAGCTTAAGAAAAAGTTGAATTCATGTATGAACTATGTTGCAACGTTTACATCCGTTTAGTACTTTGTTGGGTACCACTTAGATTTATAACTGACATTATACGTGAAAGCATTGAGTATATACCAAATATTGAGTGATACGCTGACCAATTTCAAACCATTCCTCCTGAAGAACCCTCTTAAGATCGTCTTTCGTCGTAGTCTCGTATTTTCCAACTTGACGGTCGAGATGCTCTCATAATTGCTCTATGGCATTCAAATCGGGAGACTGAGGTGGTGATTTAAGCTGGATTCGAACGTTATAAAATAACCACTCTTTAACAGTAGTTGCAGTATGTTTATGATCATTGTCTTGCTGGAAGATAAATGACTTACCCACACCTATTATTTCATTTGAAGGCATTAAAAAGAACAAAGAACTAGTTTAAATTTTATTTTCTCCGAAAATAATGCAAACTTTCAGCGAAGAACACATTTCACTACAATATATCGTCTGGCTGAATGACGAATTGCGAGCAGTGCCGAAAAGTATGCAATCGATAATCCGCGTTAAACATGTTACGCATTCATGTTTGCAAGTCGCATAAGAAGGTTCACTTCAAAAAATCTTTTCTCATTTATTCATTTTGAAAACGATTGCTTGGAGGCAAAACTCTTTAAATTTAAGGCTGCTTACTTACTTTTGTGATTCACTGTATATCCCAAAGACTGCATCAATTGTCGATTTATACTTCGTTGTACTAAGGCTGCGGTCATTCGTCATTGTTAAATAATATTCTTCTTTTAAAAATTAAAAAAGTGGCACATTTGTAACATCGGCGAAGTTGATGTTAAAATCACCACTCAAAATCATTGGCAAATCATCAAATCTCTCCCCAATTTTATCGTGAAGGTATGCAGAAGCGTCTTTAGAATAAATAAATAAATTTTTATATAAAAACTGTCGTATTACGCTTAAGGACGTATTCGGTGAAATATACCTAAACACCAACTATGTATTGTAACTTGATGTTCATTTTCAGATTGGCAACGACAAACACACAGATCGCCGATATCAAAAACATTGGTACTAAACATATGATTTGTGCAAAATATGGCAGTTGTATCAGGCAACCTTTTATAGATAGCTACTCCTGCTGCTGGACGATCGTGCCTTCTGAAACTTGCAACTAAATTGAAATCAAGAATATCATATTTCTTCGTCACCCATGTGAGGTTCTGTTTAAATTAATACATTCATTTTCTTAACGATAGTGTCTATAGATTTTTATTTTATTTATTTATTTATTTATTTGTTCATAAAAGCAACGCTGTACAGTAAGAATAAAATTCTTTTAAATAGTACAGGTACAAGATTCTTACTTTATATACATACTTTACACAAGTTTAAAAATTTATTATTAAAAATTAAAGCAAAGAAAATTTACATGATATTACAAAAAAAAAGTTAAATTTACTGTGATAAATGAGAGAAAACTAAGGATAAAAATTGTTTCTGTTGTATCTTGATTTTTAATGACAAAGGAAGACCATTCCAACATGCTACTGCAAAAATGAAAAACTGACGACGCGAGTTAACACAGCTATAAGTTTTCGGTTTGATAGATAGATTCCGCGAAGACATAGAACAAATATTAGCAGACAGATAAACGGGTAATTTACTTTTTGGGATATGGTACGTTTCGTCATTTTTATCTCATTTATTGTTGTTTCGCCTAAATTGTTTCGCATTTTGTTGTTTCGAATTTTGTTTTTAAATTTTTCGCTTGCTTAGTTTATTTATTTTTCGATATTTCTCGCTTCGCTTTGCATTCGTTTCGTTTTAAGATCATTTGGCCTTTAACTACTTTATATTTGGCTCGTTTCGTTTTCTATTGTTTCGTTTTTCGATTAGTTCGCTTTTGTTTATATAGATTTTGATTATTTCGCCATTGTTTGATTGGAATTTTGCTTTTTGAAGAGGCTAGAGGTGTAAAAATTCGCGCGAATTTTTACACCTCTAGCCTCTTTTTTCATCCACAAAAAGCAAAATACCAATCAAACAATGGCGAAATAATCAAAAATTGAACTGTACCGGTTACTTTTGTATTTTAACAGTTTGCTCAGCATCTCATCAAACTTTATTGAAAATTGATTAGAACCATCAAAGATATATCATATCTTAGAAGCATTTTCAGAACCAATTAGTCAGAAATAATATCAAATTTCGAAATATTTATTAAATTTCTGAAAAACCGAACCGCGCAATTTCACAAGCAATAATAATCTGATAATGAGCGAAGTAATTGAATGCCAAAACAATAGATTACCGTAGAGACAAAATGCGAAAAAACAGTTATCGAGATAAATAAAGTCTAAATAATAATCATTTGTAAGTTCAATGGAAATGCGAAAAAAATGGTAAGCAAGATAAGAAATGCAAAGTAAGTGTGCAGCGAAATGATTGAAAATCTAAGTAACAGAAAAACAAAACAGGCAATGCGAAGTAAACAAAAATAAATTGTGTCAAAAACAAAATAATGGAATGCGTAATAAAATGTGCGAATCAATAAGCACCCTACTTTTTACTAGGTTGATGAGAAAAGACAGGGATTTAAATTTAAGAAAGCTTATGAGGTCACATCCCAAAATTTTCTTAAGAAAACTTGAAACATGATCATATTTACGAAGGTTGAATACAAATCTGGTAACAAGGCCAAGTTGAGCTTGCGAAAAGATTCGCAATCCAAATCAGCAAAAATTTCACAGCCAAAAGTCACAATAGGCAGAATCAAAGACTTAACTAATTTTAGTTTGACTTCACAAGGAAGAAAGTATTTTGACCCAGCTAGACTACGTAGTGCTGCATATATTTTAGCTACTATGTGAACTATGTGGTCTTTCCAAGTCATTGTGTTATTGAATATAACACCAAGTTTACGAACTTTATCTAGCATTTTAACAACTATTTAAAATTATTTTGGGGAAATTTCGATGGGATACGAGTTGCTTGAACATAGGAACACATTTAATTTTAGATGGATTTAATAGAAGTTGATTCCGAACTGACCAATCAAAAACAGAAACTAGGTCTTGGTTTATTTTCATAATTGCATCTTCAACCAATTCAAGAGGAAAACTGTAATACAGTTGAACATCATCTGCACATATATGATAATTGCAATATTTAACTGTGCTAGGCAGATCATTAATAAACAAAGAGAAAAGCAGAGGCCCAAGTATCGAACCCTGTGGTACACCCGTCTTTAAGTTTAAAAAACTCGAAAATTTATGAAAAACAGTCTGTGATCTGCTACTTAGATATGAAAAAATTAGCTTCATCGCGTTTGAAGAAAAGTTGAACTGTGTGCTAAGTTTGTTACATAAAATTGTGGATTAAACAGAATCGAATGCTTTTCAAAAGTCCAAGAGGGTCAAAAGCGTCACTTTGGATTCTTCTGAAGCAAGACGAACATCTTCGGTAACATTTAGGAGCGCAGTTGTGCAGCTGTGATCTTTTTCTGAAACCGGATTGAAGTGGATTTAGTGCATTCAAACAGTCAATATAGCTTTTCATTTGGTTACTTGCAATAACTTCAAAAACTTTGGATAGAAACGCAAGAATTTCAATTGGCCTATATTCGGTATTTTTGTTGGAATTTTTTGGTACAGGTATTATTTTGACACTCTTCCACTCCATGGGGTACTGATTTGTGATGATAATTGTATTGAAAACAAACGTCGTCAATAAAAGTATTTTCGGTAAAAGAATTTTTATAAAATCAGGATGGATTTCGTCAAGACCAATGCATTTCGATTTAACTGCAAAAATTGCATTACCAACATCGTACTTGTCTACTTCTCTGAACTTAAACGCTTTGTGAGCTGTATTGTACACAAGTTGCTCACTGTTTCTTTGGAAGCCTTGAAAAGGATTTGAGAATTTTTCATTCAAACCGTCGATATTTAGCACATTAACATTGTCATTAGAAGATTTCTGTAAAATTCCAATATCTTTCACTTGTTTCCAAAAATGTTTCGAAGAGGTACAGAGACTTAACTTGTGAATATAAAATGATCTTTTAGCTTGACGTATCATACAAGTCACTCTATTTCGAGCCTTTTTAAAATCACTCAGCATATCGGCACATTTATATGTTTTCCACCTAAGAAAATGTTTATCACGCAGGACCATTGCTTTTAGATCTTGTAACTGCGCTCGTAAACTTTGACAATAAAATGAAAAAAAGGACTGTGCATTAATTTTAGAAACGAAATTACATAATTAATACTTAAGTAATGGTTTTCAAGCTATTTTCATGCAACCGTTTCAATTCAATCGATAAATCATCGCGATGAGTTGTTGATCTCTTCTAATTTGTTGTAAAGTTCGAATCATCGACGATCGATGATGAAATTTCCATCTTCATTTATCCAGCCGCTCTTCATTGTAATGGTAGTAAAATATTTGGTGCATTTTTACTTTTTTTTTGCGTTGCATAAATTTTTCTCTGTTTCTTCAATTGACTTCTTTCTTCTCTGTATTTCTCCAGTCGGTAAGTACAATTACTATGTAATAATGCTATTGCATTCTTTAAAGTCATTTAGCAACACTAAAGTTAAGGTGTTTCTGAGCTCAATGGTAGAGTCGTTGCCTATTACTCTCAGGGTCTCATGCTCGAATCCCAGCCGTGGCGATCAATTTATATTTATGTTTTCACTTTAAACAAATAAAAAAGTGGAAGTCATGGCTGGGAATTGAACCTGAGACGCTGGGCTATGACGACTTTACATACGATGAGCCGAAAAATGGTGTCGGTCGCGAATTCAATGCATTACCTATCGCAAAAGTGCCAAACAAGAGGAAAAACCATTACTTCTTTTGCCCCGCAACTTCTATTTGTTTACGTTGTTGCTTTTGTAACACGAGATCTATCTGTGATACACGTATTCAGCTGAATATAAAGTTGTGTCAGTGAATTTACTAACACCACATTATTTTCGGATTTCAAACTGGTTTTGAAATACGAAAATAAAGTGGTGTCTGTGAAGTCAGTCCTCTTGTTCTTTATTCCTCTATCTCTATGTATGACACTTTGAATAGAGACTACAAATTGCATATACATAAACCCAAATCCAATATATGGGATATCTAATTTACGAGGTTAAGAACAAGTTCATTATCGGAATATGAAATTTTTCTGAAAAAAATCAATATCAAAAGAATTGAGCTTAACATGGTTTGTGGCAAAAAATCTACTTTTCTACGACGCGAAAACCAGATTGCCTGTGATTTTTGAGCATTTGCTTTGATTTTCCACTTATGGAAAAAAATAGTGCGTGGAGTCTTTCCGCGCGGAAGAAGTGAAACTTAATATAAAAAACTAGGTATTAAATATTTTCTATTATTTCATTTGAGGAGAAAAAAAACACAACACTACTTTCAATGAAGCAATCGAAAAAATTTTGCAAGCACAGACACGATTTTCACGCACACGGCACAAATTGAAAAACTATTTGGAAGAATTTAATGAGATCTTGAAATTTTTCTTAAGAAATGAAAAAAATATATTAAACGCATTAAAAAAAACAAAGAACTAGTTTTAATTCTGTGCTTTTACACTCCTCCCTTGAAGCTGGTGATGCAATTAGTTTTTTTTTGTTTTTCTTTTTTCATTTTCATTTCTTTAATTCATCAACAAGCTTAGCTTACAGATTACATTAAAAATAAAAAAAATTTATAACTAAAAATATTTGTATATAAAAGATGTGAGATATTTTTTTTCTATTGTTATCAAAGATATTAAACAATATGATTCTTAAATTGATAAAATTCATTAAAAGATTTAACTGATCTTGCAATCGGAAATCGGTTCATTACAGCCATAGTTTGTTCTAAGTTCCGTTTGGAATAGAAAAGGTCTATCTCTTAATACTCTCATTGGAGCATAGATTCGAATCATGGACAATAAGAAGGAGTTAATAATTCGGTAGCTCAATACGTTTTTTATAAATAGAATTTGATGAATGCGCCTCCTAGAATTGAGGGTTTTAAGTCCCAAAAGCTTAAATCTAGCAATATATGATGGCTCGAAATTCCAACGCAGTTTGAAAAATATATATTTTGTAAAACGTCTCTGCACTCTTTCAATACGATCAGAATGCAAAATAGACTACGGACTCCACACGGCATCAGCATATTTAAGAACTGATCTAACTATAGCGGATAAATAAAGAGAAACATGAGTGTATGGGTCGCGGAAGTCACTAGAGTTTCTCTTGACAAATCCGGAAAGAGAATTTGCTTTCGCAATCATGTAATCTGCGTGATAGGTAAAAGAAAGCTTATCTTCGATAAATACACCAAGATCTTTAAATTATTTAATAAGAATATTTTGGGATCGTGTACAGGATAACACAAAACATTGACGTACGTTGAACATCAAACAATTATTGACACACCATGTGTATAAGCTGTTTAGATTTGCACCTTTGAGCAATCTTCATAACAATTAATTTGTCGAAAAACTTGAGATCATCAGCATACTAGACATCTGCAACGAGTGGCTTGAAACCAATTCCAAGCCATTCTATATTTTTTCAAATACACTACTCGCTGGTTTTGGTTATTTCAAAACAAAACAAATGACTCATTACCCCAAACCGAAACAATAGAATCGTGTATTCATTCCAAATGAATACACCATTTGGTTTTTTTCTCAAATGCATCGAATACACCGAGTTTATATCGAACACATCGAATACACCAAATAATGCACTATACACACCAAGCGAACTGAGAATTTTCAATTACTAAGAAATGAAAGAGTGAACAATCAATAAAGAGAGTCTTAGTACATTTTCTTTGAACATATTTCATTTTCAAGGAATATGTACATATGTAAGAAAAATGTATAAACTATTATCGGTTTTGCTATTCAAAACTTTTACTAATGTTATAAATGCAAATGTAACTCTGTCTGTTCGCTTCTTTTTTTTGTATCTATCTCCCGCCCAAACCACTGAACCGATTTAAATTAAATTTGATACAGAGATAGTCTAGAACCTGAGGAAGAACATAGGCTAAATATGTTATCCCTATATTCCCACGGGAACGGAAACGCAAATGGGAAAAATTCTTTCACCGTTAGAATACTACACCATCCACGAGTAAAAAACTCTAACTCATCCGCATATGCCCACGGGATCGGCAATGAGAAATTTAAAACTTTCGGGTTAAAGCTAGAAACAAACAAAGCGGAGCATCACATAATTCATTTGCATCAGTTCAAGCCACTCGCTGCACTCAGTGTGCTTGTAAATGTTCTTTTTGTATTTTTTGAATTGTTGTATTCGGTGTTTTGATAACTGTTAGGCTTGTTCTGTTCTGTTTAAATCAAGCATTCAAGCCTAGGAGAGAAACCAAACAGTGTATTCGTTCTATTACGAAGAGATCGAATGGTGTGCAGTATTTGCTTTTTTTAGAATAGTGTATTCATTTTTAGTGTACACTAATTTCTAAGCATTCTACGAACAGAATACACTGAACTACTGTGCTTGAATCGAAAAGGTAAGTGAATGTATTCATGCAGACCTCTACAGCATACATCAAATAGTTACAGTGATTAAACTGATGAACAATATCATTAATAAAAATTATAAAAAGGTAGGTCCAAGATGACTTCCTTGTGGAACTCCAGAGGACATCAGCCGAGAGGAAGTATTGCCAAGGCAGACTTTTAGAGATCTACCAAGTAGAAAAGATGAAATCCACTTCGATAAAGAAGAATGAAAACCAAAATCCAAAATGTTCTAACTTCTTTATAAAAAGTCGAAGGCTTTACTGAAGTGCGTGTAAATCGTGTCAACCTGTAATCCTTTCACAATAGAATCAATTGCAATAGATGTGAAATGCATCAGATTTGATGTAGTTAAACGACCAGTGACAAAACCATGCTGAAACTCTGTTATGTGTTCCTTGATGTGAAACTCAATCTTAGATTTTACAATACTTTCAAAGAGTTTGGGAATAGATGAAAGTTTACAAACACTTCTCTAGTTTTCAACATTATTCTTAAAACCAGACTTAAATATAGGGACTAGAAATGACAATGTCGTCCAAAAATATAAATATATATAGTGAAAGATTAAAAGTTTTTAGCAAAGGTTTGCTTATTGAGCTACAGCTTTTTCTCAATAAAATTGCAGGAAATGCATCTACTCCAGGCTTAGGATTAAACTTAAGACTACTTATAGCCGACTCGATTTTATCATTTTCAATATCTAATCGACCCAGGTCAATAAGCGGACTGGTACCCATATCAGGTATTAAAGGACGAACTGGGGCAGAAAACACAGATTCAAAAATTTGAGCAAAAAGTTCAACAGAACTATTAACGTCGCTGGATATTTGATGTTTGTAAAACATTTTGTTGGGAAAACTCGAAGAGCAACGTTTTTCATTAATGGATGACCAAAAATGTTTGGAGTTGTTTTTTCTGTCATTTTCAATATTTAATACATAAGTATTATGCAGAAATTTACTTAGGACAGTGAAATCTTTTCTGAGCTGACAAAATAATTGCCTGTGAGACGAATGTCCGTAGGTATTAATTAAGTCTTTTGTGAGCTTTGCTTTTTAGATTTTTTATGTGTAACAATCTTCTTTTGTGCCAGGGTGGCTAACAGTTGTGATATCTAACAGAGCAACGAACAAACCTAGAGATACTGTTATTACTTATAAATTTAAAATGATCATACACACTGATTAAACTGAGATTTTCGAATTCCACCTCCCAATCAAAAGAGTCAAAATATTCACTCATAGCAACAAAATTACATTTGTAAAAATTTAAGGATCTTTGTGGATTTGCTTCAATATTTAAAAAAAAATACAAGTTGACGTTAGTTAATATTTAACTATGGTGAATCGAATTATTCAATAAACAGTAAGGTGCATGGTATGCTGTAACTGTAACATCTTCAATGTTCATGAAAACGAGATCTAAGGCTCTATTTTGAGAATTAGCAATAAAATTTAATTGGAACAGGTTGAGCGAATACATGCAATCAAAAAGTGCTATGTATTTCACAATCTTTTTTGACATTAGATGGTTTGAGTATTTTGTCAGTTTCTGACTAAGTCCAAATGACATCACCAATATTAAAATCTCCTATTATAAATAAAGTATCCGTAGGTAAACATGATTGGCTGGCAATTCAAAATTTTCTATACAATCCTAACTAATATTATAAATGTGAAAGTCACTCTGTCTGTCCGGCTTTCTATGTTACCATCTCCCGCCCAAACTACTGAACCGATTTAAATAAAATTTGAAACAGAGATAGTCTAAGACTTGAGGAAGGACATAAGCTATATATTTTATCCCTAAATTCCCACGGGAACGGGAACGTATACGGGAATTTAGAAACTACAACACCGATTTCAAAAACGTTTCCACCGATAGAATGCTTCACTATCCCCGAGTTACATAAACTTTAATTCATCCACATATTCCTACGGGAACGGGAGTCCTACCAAATATAATAGGTGTGAAAGAAGCTCTGTCTGTCCGTCGTTCTATGTTACCATCTCCCGCCCAAACTAATAAACCGATTTAAATGAAATTTTGTACAAAGATTGTTCTGAACTTAAAGACGCTGTATTTCATTCGAATATTCCCACGGGAACCGGTCCTCACTATTATTATAAATGCAAAAGTAGCTCAGTCTGTTCACCTTTCTATGTTACCATCTCTCGCCCAAACTAATGAACCGATTTAAATGAAATTTTGTACAAAGATTGTTCATAACCTGAGGAAGGACATAGGCTACATATTTTTTCCCTATATTCCCACGGGAGCAGGAACCTATACGGGAACTTTGACACTACAACACCGATTTCAAAAATTCTTCCACCGTTGGATTGCTCCATAATTCCGGATTAACATTAACTTCAACTCATCCACATATTCCCAAGAAAACGGTCACCATATTCCTACGGGAACGGAAGTCCTTACAGATATAAAGTAGCTCTGTCTGTTCGCCTTTCTATGTTACCATCTCCCGCCCAAACTAATGAATAGATTTAAAAGAAATTTTGTACAAAGATAGTCTAGATCCTGTGAAAGGACATAACCTATATATTTTATCCCTATATTCCCACGGGAATGGGAACGTATACGGGAACTTAGAAGCTACAGCACCGATTTCAAAAATTCTTCCACCGTAAGAATGCTACACTATCCCTGAGTAGCACATACTGTAAGTCATCCCCATTATTCCTACGGGAACGGTCACCATATTTCCACGGGAATAGGAGTTTTTATTAATATCATAAGTCTGAAATGAAATATATCTGTCTATTTTTATTTGTTATCAAAAACCGCCCAGACTATTAAACCTTTTACATATCGTCGCTTCAATGCAGAACTAGTCTAAGTCACAATGTCAAAATTTTTCAGGAGAGCGATTTTAGAAATTGAAAATGTATTTACTACTAAGTTTTTTTATGTTATTTTATTTTATATTATTTTTTAAATTGGATTTTGATAGAATTACAGTTTTGCATTGCGCATTATTATTTAGGCTGGTGTTTGGACATAGCATTATCCTCCATTCACAGTTTGAGAGCAGAAAAAGCCTATCTCTATAGGATTAATTATTTAGAAAAATTTCGTTTTCTGAGTGGACATAGGATCATAGGATCAATATAACCAAAGTTAAAAATAATAGAACTTTTTTTAGTTTGAACAATTTTATTATTGATTAAACGAAATTAATATATAAGTATATAAGTCTTCATTCAAAAATAAAACTAATATTTATGCATATTCTAGGCACTTTAAGTAATAAAATATGTATACATACTTATGTTTACTTTAGTAATAATCAGGTCATTGAATTCATTTTATGTTTGCAAAACAAATATTTATAGGTTTTGATATAATGCTATAAATAGAGTTATTAAAAATTAACAGTCTTCATTAAAAAAAATTAAAGTTTATGCATATTCTAGGGACTTTAAGCATAAAAATATGTATTTATATTAACATTAAAAATAATCAGGTCATTGAATTCATTTTTTGTTTAAAAATTAATCTGTATTAATGTACTATGTGATAATGATTAGAAATTAATCGGAGTCGAAGTCATTGTTGTTCACTCCCATATCTTGTGATTTTTTTTTTTTTTTTTTAAATAAAAAAGAGGAGGCTTATATGCTAATCTGGAGAACTCAGACCTAATATCCAGTCCATTGTACTACCAGACTAGCAACCTTTCCCTTTTTTTTGTGTTGCAGTAGCTGGAAATAAGTTGTTAGTAATTTCACATATATAACCTCAAGGGCGGCGTCCATATGAAACTGGGAGGCTGAAAGAAAAGTAGATGCCCAGAGCGGGATTCGAACCCACGCGTCCGGCCTATCTACTAAACACTCTACCACTGCACCACGGCCGCCCCTCCATATCTTGTGATGATCCTTCTTTGAGATGCTTGTAGAATGGGTGGTATATTTCAGATATAACCTTTCCTAACAAAGATGCATAAGATCCTTATATTTCAATTTTTGAATAGGAATTTGGTTGTTTCTTAACGGTAATAGATTGTAGGTGCTTAAATCTTGTAGAGTTCTTCTCTTTTTCTCCATTGTATTAATAGTTTGCATTTCACTATCAAAGGCATACTTGAAATGTATGAAAATGTGATTTTCCGGAAATGTTTGAACAGCTTTAGCTTTGCTCCATTTAACGTTTCGCCTTGCTCATCTTTTTTCCAATTTTAGGTTGTATCCAAAAGCATATTTTTTGGTCAAAAATGTTCTCTGCATACATTTCTTTCACTATATAGGGCTTAGTCTTGCAAGCAGTCCGCGCAACATTGTACCACTGGTCTGGACAGTAAATTTTAATGTTTTTTGTAGCTCTTTCGATAACACTATGCATGGCGTCACCTTCGTTTTGTGTGTGACCAGGTTCTAAGAAGCTGTGCTTGATTTCTACCTTGAATTTGGCTGTGCAATGCTGGTACAAACAAAACAGGAACCGGTTTCGATTTTGTCCGCTGCAGTTGTCGGAATAAAAACTAAACCTTTTCTTCCTTCCAGTAACTTTTGTTTCTATGAAAGAGAGCACACAGCTTCCTATTTCACAAGCCCCTCTCGATGCTATAGCTTCATGCCACATATAGCAATAACCTTGACGGGAACCAATATCATACACGGTGAGATTATAAGTAGATAGCTTGCGACTGTAATACAACTGCGAGATCTCAGCTTTTGGGGACAGAAGTGCTTTTTGCAGATCAAAAGCAGCAACGCAGAAATCAGGAAAGCTTTCAGATATGAGTTTGTCTTTGTTTTTTTCATCTCTTGCCAGTTCTTTAGCTTAGATGATTCGCCATAATTTCCTCCATACCTTCTCTTTTCTCTTGGCCTATTGAGTTCTTAAATTTGTTGCACAGATCGCATTGGTCTTTTTTGGGTACATGAAATGCCAAATTAAACTCAGTTATAAAAACTTGGCGATACATGGAAAAGGATGCTTTTTGATAAACGTTTTCATTCTCTTTGTATAATTGATACAGTCTTGTTATGTTTAGTTCAGCCGGTAGATACTCTCTTTGTGAGTTGGATCTACAATAATGGCTTTCTACTCTTTGAATACTATTTATATGATCTCGAACTGAAACTCTTACAGAACGAGGAAGAAGTGAATTTAAATTAGTGCGTCCACGCTTATCGCCTTCTACCACAATTTTTCTTTTTCTATACGTTTTATTCACCACAGTTTTAACCATTTGATGGCTTTTAGATAGGGTGTTAATAAAAAATGTTTGACACACTTTAATTTTTTGATCAGAGTTTGGCATAAAATAATAATACGAGAGATTTCTTCGACTTTCAGAGTTTTCTTCATTTCTAGAAGTAGTTTGCCTTAACCGTTCTCTTTTTTTTGCTGAACTTCAACATATTTTGAGATGTAATCTCTCTGCCGGTTTATGTCTCCCATTTTCCAAAATTCATTAAAAACATGTTGTCTAGAAGCTTCGTCGATTTTTAATTTGCATTTCAGCCTACGTTTGTCATGGCAAGGAGCTTTCATTAATCGTTCACAAACCGTTTTATTTTTACAATTTTCGTATTTTTGTCCACTGTTTCTAAGGATTTTTTCTTTTGTTTCGAGTCCATTCTACCTTTTTACGATCGCGTTTTCTAGAAACAACCGAATTTTGCTCACCTGAAACTATATCATCTACTTCTGTGTTTTCCTCGTTAGTGGGAAGTTGATTGCTGGGAGGGTCTTTACTTGAGACGCTAGCATCATCGTGCAAGTTATGATACTGAGATAAGAACGAAGGGCAATAATCAGAACCATCATCATCGGTTTGAAAAGGATCATCTTCGTCATTTAAGACCTCCTGTGAATTGTTTTCTAAGAAAGCAGAAACTGTTTTTTTTAAACTTAAAACAAAACTAACGCATTTCATTAGTTATCGTTCCTTGTTCACCCATTCCAGTTTCTTCAACTTCTTCAATTTCTAATGGTCCTGGCTCTGTCAGGAATTCGTAAGAATCTTTAAGATTATAATATGTATTTATTCTTCTTGCACAAAATTGTTTTACATTAAAAAAATTTTTTTGCACGAAGTTATATTTCGCGCAATAGCACAACTATACTATGTCACTACAAATACTATGAAGAAGGAAAATACTTTGTTTAGTTTCTTTGTGCAGAACTAAGCTATGTCCGTTTTGTGGACATATGCTATTCAGTTTTGTAAAGCTAAAAACTCCTATGTCCATAAAATGGACATAAAATGGACATAGATTAGTTCTGCAATATTAAAAAATAATATACTGAACATAGGATTATATCACACATTCTTAAACTTAGAACGAACTACTGCACATACGAACACGATCATCACACTGGCGTGTGCAGGATTCAACTGGCTTTCTTTTCATAAAATAAAAACAAAAAAGAGAAATATTGGACTAAGGCTAGTTCTGCATTGTAGCGACGATATATGAATTTTGGTACAGAGATATAGTCTTGTGCCTGAATATGGACATAGGCTATGTATGTTATCCCTGTATTCCAAAAAGAATGCAAACGTTAACGGGAACCTAGAAACTGCTGAACTGATATCTAGAAGTACTTCCCCGTTAGAACGCTACACTATCTTAAAGTAACATTAACTTTAATTTATCCCTATTATCCCATGGGAACGGAAGTACTTACTAACATTATAGATCCGAAATCAACTCCGTCTGTCTGTTTTGCTTTGTTCTATTCTACCGCCAAAACTATTGAACCTATTTGTATGAATTTTGGTGCAGAGATAGTCTTGACTTGAGCCTGAAGAAGGACAGGGTCTGTAATTGTTTTCCCAATATTGCTACGGTAACGGCAACGTAAACGGGAACCTTGAAGCTACTGGACTGATTTCAAAAGTTCTTTCATCGAGAGGTGATTTCTGTTAAATTGTCTATTACACAGTTGACCTGAGAAGAAATGTCTATCTTGATCTTCAAATAAATATTGGCAATCAGTAATGCCTGTGTGAAAAGTCGATTTCGGCCCCGACTAATGAGATAGTTAACCATATAAACTAATAAATTATTTTTGACTTATTGGGGGATGTTTTCGAATGTCTATCAGTAGACAATATTATGGACACAGAGAAAGTCACATCACACCCTATAGAGTTTCTCAATGCCTTAGAATTATCAGGAGTGAATGCAAGTTGGTGTTCTAGTGCCAATAATGAGTAATCTAGAACTGTACCTACACAGCTACAAATTACACATCTGGGATGCGGCTTTATATGATGACTGGAACAGCGAAATAAGAAAACTATTTATTCCCCATATTTCTTTAGTTCCCACTGATTAGTCATTTTAGTTTAAAAGAGTGTATCAAACTCGCAAAAACTTTTTATTAGACAAAAGAAGCAAAAGGTAAGAACGTCGTGTGCAAAAATGTACTTAAATAAAATGTAACAATAGTTTACTAAAACGCATGAATGTGTCTTATTTGCAAAAAAAGTAGCCTAAAAAATGCTGCTGAAAGTCACTATTCCACGCGGACGAAGTCGCGGGCACAGCTAGTTTTCATATATATCTTATTTGCTACCAGAAGTTATATACCTTAAAATAAAAATTATTCTACCAGTTTGAAGGTTAACTACGAAGCATATTTGTTCAGTCTCAAGATTTGGAAGATTTATTGGAAAGGCCGAAAATGATATTACTGACAGCAGCAAGGACGCCTCCACCTCTATCCTTGACAGAAATATGTACATCTATCTTTTAAAAAATTTCGTAGATTTTACTGTCAAATATTTCTGTGCTTTGTATGTCTTTATAAAACCAGGTTTCCGTAAAAAAGATGATGTCATAGTTGACTTACTTACTTACTTAGGTGGGCATTACAGTTCGAGGTGAACCTGGGCCTCAACCAACATCCTTCTATAACGATTTCGATTTCGGGTGAGCTCTCTCCAGTTTTGCACTCCAAGTCGGTTGAGGTCTTCATCCACTTGTTTGCGCCACCTAAGATGAGGTCTTCCCCTTCCGCGATTTCCTTGCAATGTGCTTTTGAACACCCGACGAGCCGGAGCGTTTGGGTCCATCCGCTCTACATGACGTACTCTTCTGGCTATGCCCATGTCGCGGTATAGCTCATACAGCTCGTTGTTGTATCTTTTTCTCCACACATTGTCTTCGCATGCAGGATCAAAGATCATTCGGAGAATTTTTCTTTCGAAACGACCAAGGGTTTCCTCATCCGCTTTCGATAAAGTCCATGCTTCCGCGCCGTACAACAGGACTGGGATGATTAAGGTCTTATACAAGGTCACCCTGGTTTTTCTAGAGAGGGTTTTGTTTCTCAATTGCCTTCTTAACCCAAAGAAGCAACGGTTGGCAAGAGTTATTCTCTGTTTGATCTCCGCACTGATGTTGTTGTCCGTTTCTACAGCGGATCCTAGGTAGACGAAGTCCTGTACTACCTCGAAGTTATGTCTGTCTATTGTGACGTTTTGTCCAATTCGTCGATGTTCTACGTCCCTGTTTGATGACAGCATATACTCCGTTTTGCCCTCTGTAACTATCAAACCCATTTTTGCCGCTTCTGTTTCAATACTCGCAAAAGCACCTATGACATCACGCTTTTTTCTTCCCTTTACGTCAATATCGTCTGTGTTGTGATCCGAGAACCACAACTATTCCCAACCTCCAACCTTCATTCAGAACCAACTCATTCAGAAAAACACCAACCACATGGCATAGTTTTCTTTTTCGTCATGTAGAACAACGTATGCACTTCACTATGACTCAAGCCATATGCGCACCTCTATAGCAACGAAAACAGATGAGTAGACAACTGCTATGCAATAGAGTATGTCAAGTGCAATGTGCAATACGAGACCTACAAAACTGCGGTCGATGAAGACACACCCAGAAGTACTTGAGTGGGTCACCATACGATCGGCATATAGGTTTAAGCGTGTTCTATGTTATGACCAATGAAGAATTGTGACCATGGTGTGTGGCCTAGTTCGGATGAACTAAATGAGGTAACATGGTTCTGACGATGGTAAACGGCTAACTAAGTAATAGTAATGAATAAAAACCAATAAATAGAGAAGCGAATGGGAAGAAGGGCAGAGTTGAAATTTGAGTTTATATAGTAAAGGTTGCAACCAAATGCATAGAGACAGCGGGCCCTCTACTACATTCAAATATATTCAAATAAAAAGAATTTAAACAAAGTATTATCTATTGTTTCGACTCTCCGTCACCTGCTCTTCCTTTTGAAGCACGGCAGAACGTAACATTGGTGGTAGCGGTGGGATTAGTCAATTTATCCCAGGATAGTTATTATCCCTACCAAAACACAAGAGGTCTATTTTGTAGCCAGTAGGTAATTTTTTTTTTTGTGTGTGGTGAAAAAAAAAAAAAAAACACTATTAAGTGATTTGTGTTGTGAAAAAAAAAAAAAAAAAAAAAAAAAAAAAAAAAAGCCCTATAAACATAAGACCTGGCGAATTCCCAAGCGGACGCCGGAGGCAAAAATTAGGCAGTGAAAAGACCAGGTCGTAATTGGCAACTATAGGGCGTGAAGCCTGCCTGGCAAGTGAAAAATCAGCAGCAGCAACTACATCAACACCAACATCAGCAGAAAAAATCGACTTCAACATCTTTAACAGCAACTACAACAAGCCCCAACAGCAACCACAAGACAAGTAAATTCTTTTTATTATTTATTATTTTTATTAAAATCGAAAAGATTTAAGTATATTGACCTAAATTTTTTTTTAAAATAACAGCACAAGTGATTATTAAAGTTATTTACATATCTTGTCTTCTACCCGAACCCCAAATTAAACTCTTTGTTTTCTCTCGTCTCTCGATACACTTCACGACTTCACAATTACTACCCGCAATCAAAAACTTAAAGTTAGTTTATTCGAGGTTTTGCCTTTTCATTCAGTCTCTGACATTTCGGAAATGACAGAATATAAAATGAATTTTAAGGATATCATTAATATTGTCCCCACTTTCGATGGAAGGTCGGAAAACCTAGGGAAGTTTTTAGCATGTGGAGATATTTTGTTCAAGTCAGTGAAACCTGACGAGCACAAACTTTTCCTCAGCATAGTAAAAACCAGGCTTGAGGGACCAGCTTTCGAATTAATACAATTCAAGACTGTGGAAAGATGGGAAGATCTTTGTTCAGTCTTGAAAATGGAATATTCATCGGTAAAGTCAAGGTCCTCAGCTCAAAATGAGTTGATTTCAGCTCGACAACGAGCAAAAGAAACAGTTAAAGAGTTTGGCGAACGTATAGGTCAACTCTTAAATGCTTTAAATTCGGCAACATACGTCAGCTCAACGAAGGAGGCAGTTAGAAATTTTCTTTTCAAAGAAAACGACAAACTGGCTATACAAACTTTTGAGGATGGCATCCGAAATCAAAATCTCAGGTTTATGGTTCAGGCTCATGGAGAAACGGATTTAAAGAAATCCATTCTCTATGCTGAGGAGCATTTGAACCGACTAGAACGCGTTAGCCCTTCTACAAGTTCTGCAAACATTTCGCCCTCGATACGTCCAACGTGTCAATTTTGTAACAAGGTAGGTCACACAAGTACACACTGTTATTCTAATCCCAACAGGACATCACAAAACACAAACCAACACACAAATATAAAAATGGAAATACAACGGCTCACTTGTGGGTACTGTAAAAAACCCAACCATCGAGAAGTAGATTGTAGGTTAAAGCAGTCTCAACTCGGTTCGACCAAACCTAACCCATTTAGGGACAATCGCATAACAAAAACAATCAAAATTTCTCCAACATCCGGCGATACAACGCTAAACAAGGGTATAGGAACTGGAATCCTGGTGAGGAGTTTTATCCTCAAAATTCGGGAAACGACTACGCTCGGGAGGAAGAGACGGGTCATCCATCCCGACTAAGTCTAAATACCGACCCACAACAATAAAATCTAGTTTCTTGACTGTTTCCTTTTGTCCAGAGTTCCATGAGCCGGTAATACGAATTCAGTTCGAGCCGTCTATCAAAAAATACTCTACTTTTTTAATAGATACCGGAGCAGATATTAGTTTGTATAAGGACAAACTCGGAACAAATTCTAACCCAGGAAAAAGACTTACTATATCTTCAATTTCTGGTGTGAATTTCTGTTTTCACTCTAGGGGAAATAACTGGTTCTTTTATAATTAATTCCAAGTATAATCTTTCACTCACACATCCCTTCCATCTACTCACTCCAAATATAAACCTGCCATACGATGGTATTTTAGGAAACGATTTTCTTTCCAAATACAGGTGTAAAGTAAACTATAAAGAAAATGTTTTAGAGGTTTACGACATTCAAATCGAAAACCCTGTTATCAGAGAAAGCATCAGAAAAGCTACCCCTCACGAAGTGGTGCCTACGGGCTGTGATTTGGAAGCAAAAGGTGATGAAAAGGCTGAGGAGAATAACTTTATTCTTAAATCCAATAAAGCCACCATCAACCAAAATTCCGATAAGCTTAAATTGAATGCTGACTCCGACAACAAAGAATTTGATTTGAATAAATCACCGGTCAAAGTAAAAAACGATTCAATAAATAAGACTACATTAAACAGTGGTGTAGCAGCTAAAAATGAAAATAAGACTTTAGAAAACAACAGCCAAAAGAGCAAAGAAACTAAAGCGTCTACTGATAAAGATGCAGCAATACGTAAGACTACATCAGAAACAAACCCTTTCAAAACAAATTTATGTTTTATCCTTCCACCTAGGAGTCAACAAATGATCGAAATTCCCTTTAAAAAAGCTAACAAAAAATCTGTAGACATTTTGATCAAAAAGAAACAGATTTGTCCGGGAGTTTATGTTGGCGAATCCATAGTAAGGCCTATAAACAATAAAATCAGAGTTCTAACTATGAATGCTTTAGAAGCAGAGAAAATACTCTATATTAATAATCTTAATTTAAATTTTGATAGTTTAGATCAGTACGAGCAATACAATATGAAAAATTTTAGTAGCAAAGTAGAAAAACGAATGGAAAAACTAGAGTCCATGTTGATATTAGACCATTGCAACGCTGAAGAAAAGAAGATCCTCAAGATTTGTAGAGAGTACAACGAATTGTTTTATCTTGAGGGTGATCATCTCACCAACACCGATTCCATGACTCACAAGATCGGTACTGATGAGAGTAAACCCGCACTTTACGTAAAACCTTATCGACTCCCTGAAAGCCAAAAAGAAGAAATCCATAAACAAGTTCAAGAGATGTTAGACGACGACATCGTACGACCAAGCTCGAGTCCCTGGAACTCACCCCTGCTACTCGTTCCCAAAAAACCTGGAAACGATGGAAGCAAACGTTGGAGGGTAGTTGTAGATTTCAGGAAACTAAACGATTTAACCGTCGGCGATGCATACCCATTACCAAATATCAGTGACATATTTGATCAATTGGGTAGAGCTAAATATTTCAGCACCTTGGATTTGGCTAAAGGATTCCATCAAATCTTAATGGATGAAAAAGATCGAAGCAAGACCGCATTCAGCACTCCCTTTGGCCATTATGAATATAATCGAATGCCATTCGGTTTAAAGAACGCTCCTGCAACCTTCCAACGCCTAATGAACACTGTTCTCACTGGCTTACAAGGTTTTGATTTTTTCGTTTATATGGACGATATAGTTCTATACGGATACGACCTTAAAGATCATAACTCCAAATTATTAAAAGTTCTCAACCAACTCAGCATCCACAATCTGAAATTACAACCAGAGAAATGTAATTTTCTAAAACACGAACTCATGTATCTAGGTCATCTTATTTCGGAAGATGGACTTAAACCAGACCCCGAAAAGATCAAAGCGGTTAAAACTTACCCTACACCTAAAAATGGTAAAGGTATAAAATCTTTTCTAGGCTTCGTTGGCTATTATAGAAAATTTATAGAAAATTTTTCTACGATAGCAAAACCTCTTACAAAGCTACTAAAGAAAAACTGTGTTTTCAAATGGGATGCCTTCTGCGATGAAGCTTTTAGAGATCTAAAAAATAAATTAATAAACCCCCCAGTCTTAGCTTACCCCAATTTCAAAGAAGAATTTATTGTGACCACAGATGCAAGCGATGTCGGCATTGGACCTGTTTTGTCACCAGGTTTAATTGGAAAAGACAAACCCATATCCTTCGCAAGCAGAACTTTGAATGACTCCGGAGTCAGGTATAACACGACCGAAAAAGAACTACTTGCAATTGTCTATGGCATACAACAATTTCGTCCCTACCTTTATGGGAAGCCCTTCACTATTTGTACGGACCATCAACCTTTGCAATGGTTATTTTCTCGTACCGATCCTATGTCCAGACTAGCAAGATGGAAAATTTTACTATCCGAATATGAATATACCATCAAGCATAAACCGGGGAAAATCAACTTAAATGCAGATGCTTTAAGTCGAAATATAGGAGAAAGCAATATATTGGTTGTAACACGAGGGCAAAAACGAAGACAGATCGAAGATAATGTTCAAGCAAGAGTAACTGTGGCTCCTAACAGAAAGCCAACCCCTAAGGAAAAGAAGAACGACCATGCCATATCAGAACAAATTCCTGAAGGTGAAATAATAACTGATTTGTCCAAAACAGCATGGAAAATCGGGCCGTCTATAGGCATGGGAAGTCATGGTCAAATATATTCAGCGTGTAAAGCTTCAAGTTCATCAAAGAAGCCGTCCGACTATGAATATGTCGTCAAATTTGAACCACATGGCAATGGAACTTTGTTTGTTGAAATGCACTTTTGTATGCACAATGCTCGTCTTGAAGACATAACACAGTTCAAACAGCAGCGCGGACTTAAATCTTTTGGGATGCCTTATCTAGTTGGTAAGGGATCACACGACATTAACGATGTGAAACATCGCTTTGTTGTAATGCCACGTTATGGGGACGATATTTGGAAGCTTTTCTTGGAAAACGGAAGAAAGATTCCAGAACACACAATTTATCGTCTTGCCTTACAGATGTTGGATGTGTATGAGTATATCCACGGCCGAACGTATGTCCATGCTGATTTGAAAGGAGCCAACATCTTATTAGGTTATGGAAAAGGTGGTGCTTCTCAAGCATATCTGGTAGACTTTGGTTTAGCTAGTCACTACACCCAAAAAGATTTCGAGCCAGATCCAAAAAAAATGCACAATGGTACAATTGAATACACATCCAGAGATGCACGTCTCGGTGTAGCAACAATGCGAGGAGACTTTGAGATCCTTGGGTATAATCTAATCAAGTGGTCAGGCGTGATGCTGCCTTGGGAACAAGAAAACCTACTTATAGTTCCCGTTAAAGTCCAGAAGTCTAAGGAAACTTTTATGAGAGATGTAAGTACTGGTTTGGAAAAACTATACCCCAGAAAAGTGCCAAATCCAATAATGGAATTCATGAAATACGTCGCTGCTCTGGAATACAATGAGACACCAGACTATGAAAAATGCCGAAAGATATTTCAATCGGGACTCAAAGCCCTTAACGCTAACAATTCGGGAGACTTAGAATTCAAACTGAAATCATCACAAGACTCTAAAACAGGACCTGAATGTAATATTATCGAAAAATTCGAATCTATTTTTATAAACAAAAATTCCGACTATAAAATCGTAATATTACCCCTAATAGACTCGATAGACGAGCAATCCTTAGTAAAAAGAATTCAAAACTTTACAAAACCCAATATAGGTAAATTTAATGTACATGATTCTTTGATTGTCGTTACACTACCCTTACCGTTCCGTACGACAAAGGAAGAGGAGATAACCGAAAAGAGTCTCCGAACAATTAAGGAACACACTAAGTCTGAAAAAACTAATTCTTTTTCACTACCTGTCTCAAATAACCAAGTTAGACATACCTTCAAATGAATATTGAATGAAGTTTTCGGAGATTTGACATTAGACATATACCTTCACATTGATGAAAGGATTTCCTTGACTGATCCAGAGATAATTTCTAAGATTCTGTCAGAATATCATGATTCCCCATTTGGAGGCCACCAAGGTGTTTCACGGATGTATAACCGAATAAAGGCGAAATACTTCTGGCCAAACATAAAAGCTGATGTACAAAAGCATGTGAGCATATGCACGTCTTGTCAACGAAATAAAAGTAGAAAAAATCCACCAGTCCCCATGAAAATTACAACTACTAGTGTTAGACCATTTGAAAGAGTCGCTCTAGACATAGTTGGACCACTTCCTGTTAGCTATGGTGGAAACAAATATCTGCTTACCTTCCAGGACGATTTGACAAAGTTTTCGGAAGCTATGCCAATACAAAACGCAGAAGCTTCAACTGTAGCTAGAACATTCGTGGAAATCATAGTATGTCGCCACGGAATCCCTCTATCTCTTTTGACTGACAAAGGGACAAATTTCTTAAGTATCCTCTTCAAAGAAATGTGTAGCCTATTGAAGATAAAAAAGTTGAATACAACGCCCTACCATCCTCAGACAAATGGAGCATTAGAACGAAGCCATAGAACATTAGCCGAATATCTACGACACTATGTGAACCAAGATCCTTTGTCATGGGATACATGGATCCCCTATTCTATGTTTGTATACAATACAACACCACACAGTAGTACTGGATTTTCACCCTATGAACTCCTATACGGATTCGCTGCTAATATTCCAAGCATTCTGTCACAAAAACCCAAGATTTCCTATAACTATGATAACTACGTTAACGAACTTAAGGCAAGATTACAACACGGATATGAGACAGCAAACTCAATCCTCAAAGAAAAAAAGGAAAAATCAAAGACTCTTTACGACAAGAATGCTAGACCAAAAATATTTAACGTAGGAGATAAAGTCCTAATAAAAAATCAAACCAGACAGAATAAACTTTCGACTCTGTGGGACGGACCATACGAAGTTATAAGAATCCATTCGGATGAAAATACTGTTGTAAGAGTAGGTAAGAAATCAAAATTAATTCACAACAACAATTTACAACCTTTTAACGAATAACTACACACAATTAAACATATACAACATTTTTACACGCACGAACTTGTATTTATACAACCAACTTCAAAATACCTTATCATTGATTACAAAAAGGAATACTATTACGACATAGAAAGCCAAGAGGTGAGTCATTGTAAAAATTTAAATAACAATTTCTTATGCGAAATGTCACACCCTTTATTTAGCACCAATAGCAAAAACCCCAAATGTGAAATCCAACTTTTGCAAAGAATTCAATCTTTTCCGACTTCTTGTGACATTAAAGAGTCAAACGTATCAACAGTTTGGATACAAGTATCACAACACAATACATGGCTATTTTCTTCTTTAGGAAAATATATAATAGACGAAATTTGCCAGGATACTGTTGTAACACATACTCTTGAAGGAACAGCTATTTTAGAACTCACTGGAAACTGCTTCCTAAAATGAAAAGATATCACTATACGATCTAAAAACGAAAAATCTTCTTTTGTTTATAATTCCTTTATCACCGCTTTAAATATTTCCGAAATTAAGAACAACTATCTGAAAAACGAAGCAAAACCAGAGGTTACATTCATTAAATATTCTAGTCAAGACGAACTAAAACTTCTATCAAAAAGTATGCAATTCCAAAAAACTAAAGAATTAACACCCTTTTTAACAATAGACAAGCACGACGTACACCACTATACGCTCATATATATAATCTTCACGATCCTTTTAATATCACTTTGCTACAGACGATACAATACGTATAAAGTCAAACAAGAGAAAACAAATAGTTCGGGAAAAGGTAATGTTGTCCAGATGAACAAGAAAGAAAACGAAGTACCAATTTTTGTGCTTAGCAATTAGAAAAATACCTATAGTATGTCATTATACCACTATTGACTATAAATCATTGTTAATTAATACGATATAGAATTATGTAAAAAAAAAAAAAATCATTTTTAATTAATACGATATAAAATTATGTAAAAAAAAAAAAAAAAATTTATTATGAATTTATGCGACATAAAATTATGAAAAAAAAAAAAAATTTTCTCAAGGATGTTTATGCACATATAATACATATATAATACCTGTAAGACATGTAAACCTATTTTAACAACTTATAATCTATTAAAAATCTAAACCTGTTTAGAAAAATTTTACTACAATCATAAAACAGTAAGGAACAAAAAAAAAAATTTATTTTTGCTGATTTATTAAATATACCTATGTATAACAAAATAAACGAATTAATAACAATAATAATAATTTGAAAACAAAATTTGAAACAAAAATTCACTGATTTATTAAATATATCTATGTATTACCACCATATACCATGCTTTTATCTATTATATAATCTAGTAATAAAAACAAAAGTTTTCTGTAAAACTCTGACTTCTTCGCATTTGGTTCAACTCTACACGTTTTGCGAAAATTCCTAACCTTTTTATTGGCTGCGAATTTTCTTTTTTCAAGAGGGGGAGGATGTTGTGATCCGAGAACCACAACTATTCCCAACCTCCAACCTTCATTCAGAACCAACTCATTCAGAAAAACACCAACCACATGGCATAGTTTTCATTTTCGTCATGTAGAACAATGTATGCACGTCACTATGACTCAAGCCATATGCGCACCTCTATAGCAACGAAAACAGATGAGTAGACAACTGCTATGCAATAGAGTATGTCAACTGCAATGTGCAATACGAGCCCTACAAAACTGCGATCGATGAAGACACACCCAGAAGTACTTGAGTGGGTCACCATACGATCGGCATATAGGTTTAAGCGTGTTCTATGTAATGACCAATGAAGAATTGTGACCATGGTGTGTGGCCTAGTTCGGATGAACTAAATGAGGTAACATGGTTCTGACGATGGTAAACGGCTAACTAAGCAATAGTAATGAATAAAAACCAATAAATAGAGAAGCGAATGGGAAGAAGGGCAGAGTTGAAATTTGAGTTTATATAGTAAAGGTTGCAGCCAAATGCATTGAGACAGCGGGCCTTCTACTACATTCAAATATATTCAAATAAAAAGAATTTAAACAAAGTATTATCTTTTGTTTCGACTCTCCGTCACCTGCTCTTCCTTTTGAAGCACGGCAGAACGTAACATCTGCATAGGCGAGTAATTGCACAGTCTTTTGAAAGATTGTTCCTCTGGTGTTGACGTTTGAGTCTCCTACAATCTGTTCAAGTATGATGTTGAAGAAATCGCATGACAGCTTGTCGCCTTGCCTAAAACCTTTTTCGACATCAAAGGTCTCGGTGAGTTCTTTACCGACCTTGGCGGAGCAGCGTGAATTTTCCAAAGTCATCCTGCATAGTCGTACGAGTTTTGCAGGGATGCCGAAACTAGACATGGCTCTGTACAGCTCGTCTCTGTAGATACTGTCATACGCGGCCTTGAAATCGATAAAAAGATGGTGAATATCGATATTATATTCTCGGGTTTTTTCCAAGATCTGGTGTAATGTGAAAATTTGGTCTATTGTGGACTTCTCTGGTCTAAAACCACATTGATAAGGACCTATCAAGTTGTTGATGTGGGGTTTCAGACGTTCACATATTACAGCAGACAAGATCTTATAAGCGACGTTAAGGAGGCTTATCCCTCTATAATTGACGCAATTGTGAGGGTCTCCCTTCTTTAGGATCGGGCATACGATACTGAGGTTCCATTCATCGGGCATGCTTTCTTCCGACCATATCATGCAGATCAGCTGGTGCATGCTCCTTTCCAACTGGTCTCCAGCTGCCTTGAAACATTTCCTCTTGTCATAGTTGACTAGAGGAAATAAACAAATCAGAAGTTTTAGTTCTGCATCCACTGGCATTGTGGTAAAATATATAAAGAGGACAGTGGACGTTATCACTAACACCGCGTACAGCATGTTGTGGAAGAAAATTTAAAGTAGTTGAAGTTTGAGCTGTTTCTAGTTTCTTGGACGGTTTTTTGATGAGGTTCACAAATTATGTTGTCTGTTTACAAACTCTTTCACTAACATTCTATCAGGCCAAAAGTTTTGATCCAGAAGAACTTTTCCAGAAATTGAAGGAAAAACCAGTTTAAATGGCGAGCATAAGCGTCCTGATATATTATCAGCAGTTAAGCTATGACATTTTATGTCGATATTATCGATCCCTATAGATGAAATGAAATTATGGACATCATTTGAAATAGTACCATATTCAAGGCGATATATGTGTAAAAACTAAAACAGGTGGGGGAACAGTTTTTATAGTAATATCGGTTGAAGTACTCCGTCCAATACTTTTACTTGAAGTCCTTAGGGTTTGAGTCATTAATCGTAATCACAACCTCATTATTTCTAGCTGGCATGGTTATACGTTATACCGGAAGACATTTCTCTTGAGTTAGATCTTAAGCTACGTTTGAAAACGTTTTTGGGACTTAAATTTTTGTTAATAGTAGTCGGGCAGAAACTTCCAGTTGATTAAAACTCAAGGAAAGATTGCGCAAACAGGGTTCATGCATTGTTGTTTTTTGAATTGGTAAATCGAGACGAAAATCCGTGTTGTTACCAATATGTTCCTTTTTGGTGTGTAAATGCTGTTGAAATACAGGATCAACTGATAAAAATCGTTCAGTAATAGTTTTTCCACTTGAAGGATCAAAATCCAGAACCTTTTTGAAATCGGTAAAAGTGCTGACAAATTATTGAAAACCTTTCGAATTTTAATAATCTTTCAATGTATCTGGCGATATAGCTCTATGTTTTTCACAACAGTTATTCCGGGAGTAGAAAGGATCTTGTCAATATCCTTTCCTTTTAATCCAATGTTCTTAGCATGGGCAGTATGAAGACAAATTCCACATGGAACGAAAACTTCGTTAGTGTTTTTGTTGCAAATTTAGCACTCTTTATCAGTCATCTTTAGATGCGATGCCAACTCTTGTTTAGCAAATGCAGCAACCAAAAGCTTTATCCACAATAATGGTTCTTGAAAATTTTTATACCAGTGGTAGTAAAGAGAGATAGTTGAAGTTGAGTGTAAACGGACGTGTCTAAATGCACCCACGGTGTAGTTCGTTTAGGTGGTGTTACACCGCACTTTTGAATAACCACTAGGACGTGTCTAAATGCACCCACGGTGTAGTTCGTTTAGGTGGTGTTACACCGCACTTTTGAATAACCACTACACCGCATTTTAAATAATGAGTGGAAATAAATGGAGTAGGTTCGTGTTACACCGCATTTTTTTTTTTGAAAAATCTCAAGTCATTTGACAGAAACGAATGCTTTTTAGTAGCTTTTCAAGTATAAATACAGTATGAGTCAAAAAATATGCGGTGTTACACCGCATCTTTTAAAAATCTCTCAAGTCATTTAACAGACAAAAATGCTTATTTGTAGCGCTGTATAGAAAAACAATGAAGTAGCTTTTCGCTATCATTTGGTTACAGAACCAAATTCGCTATGGCCATCTAGAGTTGTATAGAAACATGAAAGAAATAAGAAAATAGCTTTTCTCTATAACCAATCAGAAAGATTAAAGTGATGCCAGATAGTAGCTATTTTCTGCTACTTTGTTATTTTTTTAAGAATTTTTAAAAACTCGAAGGAAGAAGGTTACTTATATCCTCGCAACCTTCTTCTGTGTTTTAAGTAAAAAAGAATTTTAAGCCACTCCTTCCTTTAAACCACTCTCCTTCGCTACGCTCTTGATAAATATTTTGCCGATTCAACTTTTTTGCAGAGCTCGTCATAGGCTGACGCGTAAACCTTGGTATAACTTTCGTAACTTTGATGTCTTGGGTTTTAATTTTGCTGAAAACTATGACTTGCAGTTCCTGCATAAAAAAATATCTAACTTTGAATATGTTACGTTCTTTCTGTTTAAAAAGCGTTATTGCTGTTTGTCCTATTCTGTGGACGTATTAGAAAGTTATTTTACTTAAACGACAATAGTGGCAACAGGAGCTTTATCATTTTCTTGGTGTTTTAATAAAACGTTTACTGTAGTAAGGGTGATTTAAGCCTTGCCCAAACCAATGCGGTGAGTGCGTGCGATGCGATTGCGTTAAGTCAAATCCCTAGGCATTAAGTCAAACGTCCATAAGATTACATAGGGATTTGACTTAACGCAATCGCATCGCACGCACTCACCGCATTGGTTTGGGCAAGGCTTTACTTACGTTGCAGACAAATTCTCCTCATTATCTGCGTCGCTGTGATATCTCGGATCAAATGATAATTTAGAATCACTGTTTTCGACATTTTAAGTTACAACTTACAATAACACCAAGGCGCCAAAGTACTTGGTGCTGCTGCTAACAAAAAAAAAAATAGAGATGCTAATATCTGTTGGCATTTTTCGTTTCTAAATGCAAATAAAGTTGAATGTAATTTAAGGGCACTGTGAAACTTGGAACGTCGAAAAAAAGTCAATTTGTCTTAGTTTTTTTGTAGGAAAAGTATGAAATGCATTTAAACGAACTTTTGCACACATATTAATACTACCTACATGTTTGAATAATATTTTGTAGTTTTTCCCACATCAAAATATTCATTACAACTGAACTTATGTGTAAATAAGTAAAGACATGTAAAAATATTTTTTTTTGCGGTGAACGCGATTTCACCTTCAAAAATTATCTTAAACAAAAAATTCAAATAGATTTCATTAAATCACATATTTTTCAGGTAAGTATTCGCTTGGTTTTCAAAAATATCGATTTTTGAGTTTTTGGTGACCATTTAAAAAAAAAAATTGGACTTTAAATCGGCTTCAAAATCGGTTTTATTCAAAAAAAAATTCATATTTCAGTCGTAACAAAGCTCTCAGCTACGTATGACGCGCTTATCTCTCGCTAGTTGTTAATACCAATTATCACGATTGCTAAACGTCAACTACCAACCGAACCCGGGGACAAAAGCTTGTCCTCGGATAAAAAATTTTGTTCTGTGATGGCTTCTTCAAGTGCAACCCCTAATTACCTCAAAGGTAACTACTTTAGTCCCTTGCAATGCCATCCTGATACTGATAATAGTGATACTATAGAAATGGACGAGATTATTTCGCCATCAATAAAAAAAGTGCATGTGCCACCAATAAAACTTTTAAAAAAACCTATTGCTTATGTGCATAACCTAATGAAAGAACTTAACATTGAGAATTATTTCCTTAAAAAACTTTCAATTGGTGTTAAAATTGTTTGTGAATCAATCGAATCCTATAAATGTGTGATCTCCAAACTTCATGATGAAAATTGCGAATTTTTTTCTCATGATCTCAAAAATGAAAGTCACTTTAAAGTCATGCTGTATGGCTTAGAAGACATGAAGGAAAAAAACCTCAAAATCGAAATTATTAAACTCGGTCTCAAGTGCATCGAAATAAAGAAAATCACTTAAAAATATGAACTTTACGAAGACACATTTTATTCGGTTTCCTTAGAAAATGGTTCTATTAAATTAAATGAACTAAAAAAAAAAGTTCGTTCCATTTTGCACACGCAAGTCAACTGGAATTACCAACGCAAGTTAAAAGGTAAGCTGACTCAATGTCACAACTGTCAGATGTTTGGGCATGGGGAAAAAAATTGCCACATAAAAACGTATTGTGCATTCTGCGCCGGTTCCCACAAAACTGCCGAGTGCTAAAACTTATCGAATGCAAAATGTGCCAATTGTAATGGCAATCACAAATCAACTGATCTCAGTAGGAATAGGTGCACTTGGGACCGATCCGTTAAACGTTAGAATATTTGAAAATTTGAAAAAAGGTAAATGTAGGAGGAATAGAAAGTGTGAATAAATAAATGATTTTATTAGTGAGTGATAAAACCCAATGTAATTTGTTTATGGTTGTTTGTATAAGGGATCGACACGGGACACCATGTCGTGAAGTCGAGTATTAAAATCTACAGATAAATGAAAAGAGGATTGTGAAAATAAAGTGTTAAGGAAATGTTTTGTTTGTTAGAAAATTGGGTAAAGGTAAAGGTAAAGGTGTAAAGAGTGAAGTTAAAGGTAAAGGAATGTTGGATTGTTTGTAAATAAAAAAGGTGTAGATTGTGAGAACGAATGAAAGTGGTTTTTAGAAAATTCCAATCTACAAGCAAATTTATGACTGCAAAGGATCGAAGCGGGTCACTGTGTCGTCGTTTGATAGGTATTCTATATAGATGTCCCTAAATAGCCAAGTACTAATATTTACGAATATAAATCAACAGAGGATTCTGAAAATAATCTGTTAAGGAAATGTTATATTTGCTTGAAAATTGGAAAAGGTTGAAAGATGCAAGTGCAAAGGATCGATGCGGGTCAGCGTGTCGTCGTTTGATAGGTTGTTGTTGTTGTTGTTGTTGTTGTTGTTGTTGTTGTTGTTGTTGTTGTTGTTGTTGTTGTTGTTGTTGTTGTTGTTGTTGTTGTTGTTGTTGTTGTTGTTGTTGTTGTTGTTGTTGTTGTTGTTGTTGTTGTTGTTGTTGTTGTTGTTGTTGTTGTTGTTGTTGTTGTTGTTGTTGTTGTTGTTGTTGTTGTTGTTGTTGTTGTTGTTGTTGTTGTTGTTGTTGTTGTTGTTGTTGTTGTTGTTGTTGTTGTTGTTGTTGTTGTTGTTGTTGTTGTTGTTGTTGTTGTTGTTGTTGTTGTTGTTGTTGTTGTTGTTGTTGTTGTTGTTGTTGTTGTTGTTGTTGTTGTTGTTGTTGTTGTTGTTGTTGTTGTTGTTGTTGTTGTTGTTGTTGTTGTTGTTGTTGTTGTTGTTGTTGTTGTTGTTGTTGTTGTTGTTGTTGTTGTTGTTGTTGTTGTTGTTGTTGTTGTTGTTGTTGTTGTTGTTGTTGTTGTTGTTGTTGTTGTTGTTGTTGTTGTTGTTGTTGTTGTTGTTGTTGTTGTTGTTGTTGTTGTTGTTGTTGTTGTTGTTGTTGTTGTTGTTGTTGTTGTTGTTGTTGTTGTTGTTGTTGTTGTTGTTGTTGTTGTTGTTGTTGTTGTTGTTGTTGTTGTTGTTGTTGTTGTTGTTGTTGTTGTTGTTGTTGTTGTTGTTGTTGTTGTTGTTGTTGTTGTTGTTGTTGTTGTTGTTGTTGTTGTTGTTGTTGTTGTTGTTGTTGTTGTTGTTGTTGTTGTTGTTGTTGTTGTTGTTGTTGTTGTTGTTGTTGTTGTTGTTGTTGTTGTTGTTGTTGTTGTTGTTGTTGTTGTTGTTGTTGTTGTTGTTGTTGTTGTTGTTGTTGTTGTTGTTGTTGTTGTTGTTGTTGTTGTTGTTGTTGTTGTTGTTGTTGTTGTTGTTGTTGTTGTTGTTGTTGTTGTTGTTGTTGTTGTTGTTGTTGTTGTTGTTGTTGTTGTTGTTGTTGTTGTTGTTGTTGTTGTTGTTGTTGTTGTTGTTGTTGTTGTTGTTGTTGTTGTTGTTGTTGTTGTTGTTGTTGTTGTTGTTGTTGTTGTTGTTGTTGTTGTTGTTGTTGTTGTTGTTGTTGTTGTTGTTGTTGTTGTTGTTGTTGTTGTTGTTGTTGTTGTTGTTGTTGTTGTTGTTGTTGTTGTTGTTGTTGTTGTTGTTGTTGTTGTTGTTGTTGTTGTTGTTGTTGTTGTTGTTGTTGTTGTTGTTGTTGTTGTTGTTGTTGTTGTTGTTGTTGTTGTTGTTGTTGTTGTTGTTGTTGTTGTTGTTGTTGTTGTTGTTGTTGTTGTTGTTGTTGTTGTTGTTGTTGTTGTTGTTGTTGTTGTTGTTGTTGTTGTTGTTGTTGTTGTTGTTGTTGTTGTTGTTGTTGTTGTTGTTGTTGTTGTTGTTGTTGTTGTTGTTGTTGTTGTTGTTGTTGTTGTTGTTGTTGTTGTTGTTGTTGTTGTTGTTGTTGTTGTTGTTGTTGTTGTTGTTGTTGTTGTTGTTGTTGTTGTTGTTGTTGTTGTTGTTGTTGTTGTTGTTGTTGTTGTTGTTGTTGTTGTTGTTGTTGTTGTTGTTGTTGTTGTTGTTGTTGTTGTTGTTGTTGTTGTTGTTGTTGTTGTTGTTGTTGTTGTTGTTGTTGTTGTTGTTGTTGTTGTTGTTGTTGTTGTTGTTGTTGTTGTTGTTGTTGTTGTTGTTGTTGTTGTTGTTGTTGTTGTTGTTGTTGTTGTTGTTGTTGTTGTTGTTGTTGTTGTTGTTGTTGTTGTTGTTGTTGTTGTTGTTGTTGTTGTTGTTGTTGTTGTTGTTGTTGTTGTTGTTGTTGTTGTTGTTGTTGTTGTTGTTGTTGTTGTTGTTGTTGTTGTTGTTGTTGTTGTTGTTGTTGTTGTTGTTGTTGTTGTTGTTGTTGTTGTTGTTGTTGTTGTTGTTGTTGTTGTTGTTGTTGTTGTTGTTGTTGTTGTTGTTGTTGTTGTTGTTGTTGTTGTTGTTGTTGTTGTTGTTGTTGTTGTTGTTGTTGTTGTTGTTGTTGTTGTTGTTGTTGTTGTTGTTGTTGTTGTTGTTGTTGTTGTTGTTGTTGTTGTTGTTGTTGTTGTTGTTGTTGTTGTTGTTGTTGTTGTTGTTGTTGTTGTTGTTGTTGTTGTTGTTGTTGTTGTTGTTGTTGTTGTTGTTGTTGTTGTTGTTGTTGTTGTTGTTGTTGTTGTTGTTGTTGTTGTTGTTGTTGTTGTTGTTGTTGTTGTTGTTGTTGTTGTTGTTGTTGTTGTTGTTGTTGTTGTTGTTGTTGTTGTTGTTGTTGTTGTTGTTGTTGTTGTTGTTGTTGTTGTTGTTGTTGTTGTTGTTGTTGTTGTTGTTGTTGTTGTTGTTGTTGTTGTTGTTGTTGTTGTTGTTGTTAAAAATTGAAGCTGTGTGTATTTTGAACAATACATACGATCCGTTGATAGATCTTAGAACGAAAATGAGAGATTTTGGTAATTTGTTAATACTTGACGATAGAGAATTTTATCACGTTCGATATTTGTTTGGGCATAGATTGGGTATGAGCATGAAATTTTACAGATTAGCATGATAGGCATTGATATGACAGTCAGAATGTGAAGGTTAGAAACTATATGTGCAGAAGACGAAATGAAATAAATGAATAGGTTTCCTTTTGTATTATAGATTTCATTGACAATTGGTGGTGGTTGGGTTTTTTTTTATGTAAAATAGAGAATTTGGCCTCGTCCGATATTTGCTTTGTTTTGAAACATATCTTGTTCTTTTTGCGTTTCGTCACATCCCGAAAATTGATTGTGCATAGCTAAAGCTATACTGGAAAGTAAGGATGCGACCCATGTTTTGTTCTGAATTTTTAATTTTGCTGGCAAGATTTGAAGGTTTGGGATTGATTTGTCACATCCGGTATTGGTGGTTGTGGATGGTTTTTATTAATTTTAAAACAATTTTTATACCGGGAGTGTAAAATATACCAACAATGCAAAAATGCATTGTGAATATTGATAGAGGGTTGAAGTAGTTAGAACTTATAGATAAGCTATGGAATAATTTGTTTTCAATTCTTGAATGTGATGTTGTCTCTTTTTTCTTTTATAAATCAGTGGCACCAATAACCAATATATTGAATCCCCCTAGAGTTTCTACTACCTCTATAAAAGCAATTGTTCTCTGAGTTTTCTGTTCAGATTATTTTTGAACAATCATACAAAAGAGCCAGCAACATGCAGAATATATTTAATATTTTTTCAATATACATGGAGGAGTTCTCTGCCGCGTGCTGGGAGCTTAAGGAGTTGCAGGAAGCTTTGCGTTTTGAAATCCAGGACGGAAAACGGAATGGTACATTGGGGAGTGCGCAGACCATCGCGCATATTATTTTAGCTTTAAATATCCGAGCTATTGAGCTTGGATTCAAAGACGACATACCACAAATACCACAGGAGGCTCACATATTATCCCATTAAAAACTTTTTGAAATAAAAAACTTAACACAAATTTTCTTTAGCCTTTTTAATTACTCGGTTTCAGCTATTGTCATAACAGTAGTTTCTTTTTAGTTTTCTACCACATTTTGTTCCCTCATTTCTCTTGACCAGGGTGATATTAGTGGCATGATCATTGCTTCTAATGGGATCACTTCAAGTGTAAAAAACTTGAAGATTATATGGTTCTCTATCTTAAGAGTGATGTGCTTTTATTAGCAGATATTTTTGAAAGTTTTAGGAAACTTTGTATTTCAATTTATGAACTTGATCCTTGTCATTATTTTACAGCTCCTGGGTTATCATGGGACGCTATGCTCAAAACAACTAATATCAAGTTAGAGCTTTTAACTGATGTCGATATGTACAATTTTTTTAAAACTGGAATTAGGGGGTGGTTTGTGTCAATGTAGCCACAGAAATGCTGTAGCTAATAATAAATACATGTCTAGCTATAATCCAAACCTAGCATCGGAATACTTAATGTATCTTGATGCTAATAACTTATATGGATGGGCTATGTCACAACACTTACCATATGGTAACTTTCAGTGGGATAATCCTCAGATTTATACATCTGAATACATCTCCAACATTAAAGGTGATAATGTTGGGTATGTATTGGAAGTAGATTTAGATTATCCATCGAGTATTCATGACTCACATAACGATCTCCCATTTTGTCCTGAAAATATAGCCACCCCAGGTTGTAAAATTCCTAAGTTAGTTGCGCACTTGAATTCAAGGAAAAATTTCAAAATTCACTTAAGAAATTTACAGCAATGTAATCCCAGGGATTAGTTTTAAAAAAAGTACATAGAGACATGAAGTTTAGTCAGTCGAACTGGCTCCAAAAAATATATTTCACTGAACACCGAAAAAAGAAAGGTTACCAGGAATAAGTTTGAGAAAGACTTTTTCAAGTTAATGAACAATAGCGTCTATGGTAAAACCATTGAAAATGTTGAAAAGCGTAGAAATGTGAAGATTGTTTCAGAATGGGATGCGAATAGAAACCAATTTTCAGCAAGAAAGCTGATTGCGCATCCCAATTTTCATAGTAGTAGCATATTTACACCGAATATGTGCGCTATTGAGATGAAGAAAGGAAGTGTTAAACTAGATAAACCAATTTATTTGGGTTTTGTCGTTTTAGAACTATCAAAGTGGTTAATGTATGATTTTCATTATGATTACATGAAGCCAAAATTTGGCGATAAAATTCGTTTGAACTATATGGAATAGATCTACATTGTATCTATCTCATATCAAAAAAAAGAAAACAGGTACCAAAGCATCCTTTTGAATTTCTTAGCGATTGATCCTCAACACGCCACAAATAGGGAAATCTTTTTCATGTATATTGGTGTGAATCTTTAAAGGATATCTTTCGTGGGCGTTACCTTATATTATTCTTTTATATTCTATTTGAACCAATAAGAACTAGATTTGATTTTTTTTTTTTTTATTTTTGGTTTTTGTCAAGGTCTATTTTAGTAGTAGTGGTAGTATTCATTTAATTTTTTCTTGTATAAAAGATGATGAGATGAACATTATTAGAATTAGTTACAAGTACACATCAACTATCATGGACGAACTTTTAGCTGAAATATATGCTGAAGTAAAAAAAAAAAATAATAAGCCGATTCAAAGAGTGGAGCCAACGCGGCGGACCCCCATACGAGATGAAGCACCACCACCACCACCACCACCATCACAACCACCAACCCCTGCTACTTCTGCTAGTTTAGCGGAAATATATGGTGAAGTGAAAAAAAAGCCGATTCAAAGAGTGGAGCCAACACGGCGGATCCCCATACGAGATGAAGCACCACCACCACCACCACCATCAGCACGACCATCACGACCACCAACCCCTTACGAAATACCAGCATTTCCAAGGACGTTGGCACAGTTTTTCGAAAATTTATCCGAGGAAGATGAATACGATGAAGCGGCGTTTTTCGAAAATATATCTGAGGATGAATACGACGAAGTATAGTTTTCAGCTCGAAGGTGGATATATGACATACCACCACATTAGTTATAAAAAATTTAAATAAAAAAAATGTTATATTAAAATTCGTTTATTTAATAATAAAAATAATTTTATATTACAAAAAGAAAAACTAGATTTTTTTTATTAAACTCGCTTTTCTTCGCCAATTTTTTAACATGTTTACATTTTTTATGCTTATTTTTTGAATTCAAACAATTCTGTTGACTACCTGATCAAGTGGATTGTATTCAATAATGCGGTCATGGAGCATAAGACAGTAAGCTGATGTGTTTGCTGGTATATTTTTTGATGTTCTGATCTCCAAGCGTATGTCGACAGGACCTGTTTTTAAGGTTTCGTTTTGATGTCTACAGTCTATAACAAAAATTGGGGAACGCGATTTAAATAGCTCCCAGGAAAGTAATGGTTCGGTGTTAGCTTTATTATAGTATGTTTTCTGAAAATCGGTATACATTCTGTACAACAAACTATATCTGTTTCTTTCAAAAGAAATATTAAGGTCTTCATGTGGGTAGACATCGGAGTTTAAATAAACTTTTAAGTCTGTAAGATCACAGTGATCAAAAATTGTAGGATCAGCAGATATTCTCTTATTTTTTTCAGTTTGCAGAGCAAGGACAATGTAGCGAGGTTTCTCTATTTGTGTTGTTGTCTTCACGTTCCAGATATGATGGGTAGAAGTTGAAAGTGTGGGGTATTCATAAAGATCCCAGTTTCGAAAAGCAATTTTCATAAAACTATTTGTGTTTATAGATTTGTATAGAGTTAATTTCATAGCATCTGATAAAGTCACATGCGGTATTTTCCACTGAACCTTATGAAGTTTTATTTGAACATTTTCATCAGTCGGGGATATAAGAGCATTTTCATCCAATCTTGCACGTGTAATTATTAGATCATGTCGAGCATTTGGTATAATTTTTTTATAATCTTCGGCGAATCCCAAAAGTTTGTTCAGTGGAATACAATAATTAAAATGCATTGGTTTCAAATTAATAGTTGAGTCGGGTGACCAAGATGCATTCAGTAGCATATCACTTTCATTTTTGGATAAAGATAAATAATTTTTAATCGTTGATGTTATTCCGACATTTCGATTACAGTCAATTTCTTTGCCATTCAGTTCATATCGTAGTTCATCAAAGAGAAAAGCCATTGCATTATTTACAAGTTTTGTAGTGAGTATCTCTTTTCCATCTGCTTTTGAAATTGTTCCTTCAACATACAAAAAACTTTCTGAAGGAAGAACATTAAGATTTTGATGTTGTATAGAAATCTGAATGATGTCATTGCGTTCAAAATTGTTTTGATACGGTGAATAAGTATGATATTCATATTTAGAAATACTTTCATTAATCTCCGGTTCTTGAAAAATATTAAGCATATTTCTTTTTTAATGTGTATCCTAATGATAATAAAAAGTCCCGATTATCTTTGGTAAGACGAGATGTTACCGCAATTGAGTTCGAAGATGGATTAAGTATTAAATTATTTTGTGTGTTGTTTTTATATGAAATTGAATTTATTATATGTTCATATACAATCATATTTCCGGCTTTAAATGTAATCGGGCAGTTATTTTTTCCCCTCTGAAATTGATGTCTTTTCCGTCTTGATCAACAAATTTTAAACACAATGATGTTATCCGCTTGACGTTCACAGGTAAATAAATAACATTCCTCGGAGCTTCAACGATTTTATAGCCAGGACTTACTTTAACAGCAAATTCATGTAAGATGTGAGCTGATTGATTATTAATATAGGTTCCTTCTATGATATTGCATTCAATGCGGATAGCATTTACTCTGTTAATATCAACATAAAGATCTGATTCATGATATAAATTTGCCTCTAGAAGTTTCTTGCTAAACCCCAGAATAGCTCCGATAGAATTTAGTTTAGAGAAGTCAATGTCTTCTGAGCTAATTAGTTCACATTTCAAAGTATTGTTATTTGCCTTGATTTTAATTTCACTCTTTTTGGCTCCACTTTTCTTGTTTTTATTAATTTCAATAATTTTTGTTTGTATTAAATTATTAATATCTTCTATCTCATAGGAACCTATTGGAAACGTTATAACGTTATCACCCACATGTAACAAGTTATTAAACTCATCTACATTTGGTATAGAGTTATATGTTTGAAAATCTATAAGCCCACATACATAATAATTAGACTTCAGTACAATTGGTGGGAAATACTCAGCAGTCAGAGTTGATTCATTTCCACTCAAAGTAAGTGTTAACGACATCTCGATTAAAAGACAAATGATGAGGTTTTGATTTTTCTACGTCATTTTATTGAATTCTCATTTAAGTTTTTAAAAAATAATATTACATTGTTCTAGTAAAAATTTTAAACATAAGTGACCACATATAAATGTATCAAAGTCTTGTTCTCGGATATAATTATAATTTATGTTACTACCAAGATAGCTTATAAGTTCAGTTGGTGGTCTCAAATTTCCAAAACTATCAAAATACTTGATAACATTATTTTTTTTGTTTATAATATATGCTACCCAATGAGTACCCATCCCAGCTTCATCATCCAAATTTAAAACACCACATTCCTTATCGAATGATATCCTTGGTAATGAGTCTCGCATGAAAACTCCTCTAAAATTCTTTAAGTGGTTATTTCCAAAGTGTTCAATTTCCAAATTACTTAAAGGATGGTTAGGTAGCAGGTCAATTAGTTTTTTGCATTTGGAGTTTTAAGAAAAAGGCCAAGACCATTTTTATATGGTCGTAAGAATAATCCATTTCCTTGAATAGCTACTGATTCCATAGCCTGATTATGACGTTTGTTTTCTTCGAATTGTCTTTTAGCAGCTCGTACATCATTGATGGCTTTTACTACGCCAGCTGTTCCACCCGTCAAAGAACCCACAGCTGATAGACCAGCGAGAATAGGAGCTAAAAGTGGGAGAAAACCACCACTCTTGGGAAGTGGAATTATTCTCGGAGTGGTAATGTCCTGTTTTTTCTTATTTCTTAAGGCATTTTTTGCAGCCTTAACAGCAATATTTGCTATAGAGGTTGTACCACAACAATTGACATTATTTTTAATAGCATTTCTTGCCTCACTTATAACCTTTTTAAAAATACTGCTTTTGCAAGTCTTTTTGGGTTTATTTTTGATAGTTTTTCTATTTACAGATCGGGCCATTTTATTCCCCATACCAAATTTTGTCTTTGCTTTCATCATGTTGGTAACTAAAAGCCCACTTAATTTTTCAGAAACTGAAGAGTCACTTGCTTTGAATCTTTTCCAAGCCTGTTCTGTTAGAGCTTTGTCGGCAACGTGTCGATCTGAGAGAGAGCTACTTTTAGAATATGCAATATCATGCAGTCGACAAGCCTCATCCAATTGATTAATTCCCTTATCTCCTCTACGTAATCTTTCTTCCAATTTCGTTCCTGGACCACAATAATTATAGGAGGGAATATGTAGTTCGAACGGTAGTTTGTCAATAGCCTTATTTAAAAACCCTTCTCCTCCAAATGATTTTCTTTTTTTTATGATACTGGTTTTTTTTTTTTTAGTGTTGTGCTCAATCATATTATAATTAATACACCTTCTTAGGCGAGGGTTGAAACATATATGATTAGAAATATATTAAAACGAGATGTTTTATTTCAGAAGTTGTTAGTCATCATTATGCGCTTCGTTAAGCAGCAAGAAATTATAAAAATAAAAAATTTTGATTCCAATGTTAAAATTAAAAAGAAACATGGATCTTTGTTTCCAAACAGTATTCGAGGAATTATCGTAGGACCTTCAAATTGCGGGAAGACAAATGTGATGCTTAGCATTCTTCTTGACCCTAATGGATTGAAGTTTGAAAATATTTATATTTATTCTAAATCTTTGCATCAGCCAAAATATCAATATCTTAAAAAACTGATAACATCAATCAGAGGAATGGAATACAATGAATTTTCAAACAATTGTGAAATAATGACACCATCAGAAGCTAAAAATAACTCAGTTTTCATATTCGATGATGTTGCATGTCAGAAGCAAAACAATATAAGAGACTATTTTTGCATGGGACGACATAACGGGGTTGACAGCTTTTACTTATGTCAGTCCTATACTCATATACCAAAACATTTGATCAGAGATAATGCTAACTTTATCATTCTTTTCAAACAAGATGAGTTGAATTTGAAGCATGTTTACAAAGATCATATTAATTCAGATATGACATTTAATCAATTTAAAGAGTTGTGTTCTCACTGTTGGACTGATAATTTTGGATTCCTGGTTATAGACAAAGAGAGCAGTATTTTAAAAGGTCGCTACAAAAACAGTTTCAATAAAACTGCATTGCTATAAATACGCATTTACCATTTAAGATCCAAACATTCTGACAATATCACTGTTAGAGACAGCTAGCTGGTTAAAGGCAAATAATTTCTTTTTCATAAATCATAGAAATGGATGAAAACGTGGTACAAGATCTAGTGAAAACTAAAAATGTGCTTAGAAATAAATATTTACAACTTAAAACTGGCCAAAATATGAGAGAAACTCAATTGGAAAACACATTCAAACCTATTGTTGAGCCGTTAAAAAAATTGATTGAGAAAGAAAGGAAAGACAATTTTCAGCAAGAGACACTAAAAAATCGTAAATTTCTATTCAAATCGTTTGATGAAAAGAACGGAACAGATCATGAACAAACAAGTTCACTAACACAGGAATTGGAAAGCATAGACGATTCTCTTATTTTCAGTACCCCAAAGAATATAACAGGTTCTAACAGGATGTCTTTTTTAACAAAAAGTATGGACAGGCCTGACAAATCATCTTCTTTCACCCAAAAAATATTATCAGAATCGAATCGCGATACAAATTATGGTCCATATTTTGATGTGAACACTCAAACTATTAAAATAGGCAAATGTAACTTTGAAATGAATGAAAATGATTTTATAATTGATGGTGAGACTTTTAGCCGAACTCCTGGTCTCATTGAGTTGATGTTAAAGAAAAATCCACGTAAGCAGAAATATGGTGCTAATGACTTAGAAGAATATCGAAAAATTTTACAAAAAACCAACGCACATAGAATAAATCATGACAGTTCTTCACGAATCAAGGGTAACAGAGGTGCAAAATATACTCAAATAATTAAAAAACTTGCTGTCGGACTTAAAGCTGAAAGCGAAAAAACAGGGGCATCTTATACTGATACTACTGAAATGACATACACAAACAAAAATATGGAATATGTGTTCTGGAATGATCCTAATGAAATTGTTAATAGACTTAGACTTTTAACAGCATCAAAAAATGCTGGCAACAATAACCATCAGAATGAAATCAATTCTATAATTGAAGAACTAAAAGAATCAAATATCATATATTAAGATTAATCAAAACCATAATCCTTGCATATACAAGATGAACGTTGACAAGTTCGGTAGGAGTTCCAAACTTTTTCAAAAAACCTTAGACAATGTAGAACCTCAAAAAATCGGATTTAAAATCCTACCATCGGGTGATTTTGATATGGGGCATAGATATTTAAACAACATAGGAAAAAAACCGAGATTTCCACACCAGGCCGTCTGCAAAGGATATGTTGATGATCAAATAAGTTTTACGGAAACAAGTATTAAAAACCACGTAAACTCTTCATTGCTGGAAGTTTTGTCAACTTTTAGTGAGGAAATTCGAGTACTAAAAAATCACATAGACTCCTCTATAAAAGAAACAATAACATCTATGGTCCATGAAAACATGAAATCATTTCCGATTTCCCAAAACCTTAAAGATGCTGCAGAAGAAAAGTATATTGATGATAAAATAGGAACAAAAGCTGATCATGTTATGAAAGTAGTATTCCCATTACACCCTATGTTCCATAAGTAAGAAATATTGTTTGTACATATATATGTATATATATTACATATATGAAAGAGACTAAAGAAAAGTTCAATTTTCATAAAATAAAATAAAATTTGCTAGTTAGTATTCAGAACTTAGACAACAAGGAACCTTTAAAATGGACTCGGAAAAAATAATAATAAAAGATATTTGTGATTTTTTAAAAAATCATGGAGAAATATTAGATGAACACCATGAAGAGTTTAAAAGTTCTATATCTTTTCTTAAAAGATTCGAAAACAGATTTTATGTTGACTCAATTCATGGTAACCATTACTCCAATTGCTGTTGGTCATCAAATCAATGTCAACTAGGACCCGATACATGTGCTTGCTATATGATTGAAAATCGTTTAGTAAGAATTAAGAAATTAATGTTATTTTATAAAAATTGGAATAAAATAAATAAAAAATAATATATTTTATATAGCTATAAAAGACTTCTTTTTTGTTTTGTTGTATTCACTCCTTACAAATATGAGTAAACGGCAGGTTGTGGAAGAGTTGCATAAGCCAGCACGTAGAAATTTCAAACGTCGTCATGTTATCATTAAAGGTTATGATGATTTATGGCAGGCTGATCTTGTTGAAATGATTCCTTATAGTTCCCAAAACAAAGAGTTTAAATATTTAATGACAGTCATCGATTCTTTTTCGAAATTCGCATGGGCCATCCCAATGAAAAACAAAAAAGGAATAACTATTGCAAAAGGGATGGAACAAATATTTATTGATTCTTCTAGAACTCCCGAAAATTTGCAAACAGACGATGGGAAAGAATTTTACAACAAAACATTCAATAGCTTAATGAGAAAGTTTAAAATTAACCATTACTCTACTTTTAGTTCATTAAAGGCTTCTATTGTTGAAAGATTTAATAGAACCTTAAAAGAAAAAATGTGGAAAGAATTTAGTTTCAATGGCAGCTATAAGTGGATAAATATTTATAAGAAATTACTCCATGATTACAATCATTCTTTTCACAGAACCATTAAATGTTATCCTGTAGATGTAACGAAGGAAAATTCAAAATCTATATTACCACTTTTCAAAACCAAGAAAAGAGAAATAATTAAACAAAAATTTAAGGTCGGTGATAAAGTAAGAATCAGCAAACATAAACATGTGTTTGAAAAAGGATACACCCCCAACTGGACAACTGAGATCTTTAAAATAAGAAAAATCCAAGAAACTAACCCTATAACATATCTTCTTGAAGACTTTGAAGGAAAACCCGTACAAGGCGGTTTCTATAATGAAGAATTAATGAAGTCAAAAAGTAAAAACGTATTTCTGGTGGAAAAAATTCTACAGACAAGAGGCAAAAAAGTTTTTGTTAAGTGGTTGGGATTTCCAACAGAACATAACTCGTGGATAAATAAAAACGAAATCCTATAAAATGTATTGAATAAAATTAAAGAAATAAATTCCAAAAATCTAATTGACAGCATTTTCTTTATTTTACATGAACCGATTCACATTGATTATTTAGGTACATCAATACAATTCCTATCAAACGACGACACGCTGACCCGCATCGATCCTTTGCACTTGCATCTTTCAACCTTTTCCAATTTTCAAGCAAATATAACATTTCCTTAACAGATTATTTTCAGAATCCTCTGTTGATTTATATTCGTAAATATTAGTACTTGGCTATTTAGGGACATCTATATAGAATACCTATCAAACGACGACACAGTGACCCGCTTCGATCCTTTGCAGTCATAAATTTGCTTGTAGATTGGAATTTTCTAAAAACCACTTTCATTCGTTCTCACAATCTACACCTTTTTTATTTACAAACAATCCAACATTCCTTTACCTTTAACTTCACTCTTTACACCTTTACCTTTACCTTTACCCAATTTTCTAACAAACAAAACATTTCCTTAACACTTTATTTTCACAATCCTCTTTTCATTTATCTGTAGATTTTAATACTCGACTTCACGACATGGTGTCCCGTGTCGATCCCTTATACAAACAACCATAAACAAATTACATTGGGTTTTATCACTCACTAATAAAATCATTTATTTATTCACACTTTCTATTCCTCCTACATTTACCTTTTTTCAAATTTTCAAATATTCTAACGTTTAACGGATCGGTCCCAAGTGCACCTATTCCTACTACTGATCTCTCATGTGCAAGCAGAGCGCAATACTTATACATCGAGTTAAAATTAACAACACGAAAGAATCGCACTCAATATAGCCCACCGGTCGCGGTGGTACCCACGTCGCATTGTTCTCCCAACAACAGTTCAATGCAACCACTTTCCTTCGGGTCGTTGAATGAATATCCCTCGCTCCCAAAAACACAAGCACAGCGAAGACAACCTGTTGAGCACTTGAAAATTTTTACCAATGCTGCTGCGCCAACAACAAATGCTTCATGGGCAAACCGCTCACGCACTGGTGTTGCTTCTACGATTGCAATGGAAACAAGTGACAACAACTTTTGCAGTGATAATACGCTGTTTACTATGGACGAGCTTAATAACCTATGCATGGAGATGATTACAAACCTAGGA